>OOFE01013369.1:0-19312 GCA_900323365.1 Monocentris japonica
TTCTGACACCTTTCTATCATAGCCAGCATTAACTTTTTCAGCAATTTGTGCTACAGTAGCTCTTCTGTGGGATCGGACCAGACGGGCTAGCCTTCGCTCCCCACACGCATCAATGAGCCTTGGGTGCCCATGACCCTGTCACCGGTTGTCCTTCCTTGGACCACTTTTGGTAGGTACTAACCACTGCATACCAGGAACACCCCACAAGACCTGCCGTTTTGGAGATGCTCTGACCCAGTCGTCTAGCCATCACAATTTGGCCCTTGTCAAAGTCCCTCAGATCCTTACGCTTGCCCATTTTTCCTGCTTCCAACACATCAACTTCAAGAACTGACTGTTCACTTGCTTCCCAATATATCCCACCCCTTGACAGGTGCCATTGTAACAAGATAATCAATGTTATTCACTTCACCTGTCAGTGGTTTTAATGTTGTGGCTGATCGGTGTATATTGAAATGCTTGTATGATTCATCATATTTTTAAAAAAAGGCTTGTTTTCATTAATGGTCAAATCACCATTTATATTATGAGTGATTTTTGAGATAGTTTTATAGTAAATCAATTCAGTTTGTTTACAGAACAACATGGGCTTGTTTTAATTGGTTGCAGGTATAATTTAGATGTAATTTTGTGCTGAATTCATCACCATCAAAAAACAGTTGGAGGGAATTGGAGGGAAAAAAAGGTAGGACAGAAATGCAGGACAGTTTTAGCAAAACAAGCCATTGATGTGCTTGATGCATTTTAGCTCATCTACCCCAGAGTAGCTTTTCATCACACTCATCCATTTGTCCCAGGAGACTACAGAGGAAACAAACAATTCATTGAAATGATTAATTCTGAGCAGGTTGGCAAGGCAGATGAATGAGTGAACATTGCTCACAATACCTTGCCACAGTTGGATAGTTAATAATACTGCAGTGCATGTACATAGTTCAAAACTAAGATTGGGGCAAATTCAGTAAGATCAAAAACCAAGAGCAAGCACAGACTTCCTCCCCACATCAATCCCTATTGTACATAGGTGAAGCTTACCGAGATTCCAGGAGATTGATGGTTTTAGATTACTACCTTGGTTGACATTCACACTGACTATTTTGCTTTAAAGAATCCCCTATTTATCCAGCCAATCTGTAATCCTCATTCCTATACACATCCTGCTCTGTGCTTCACTTTGTGCCAGGGAGCTTTTGCAGTAATTTCACTTCGCTGGCATGCATCCTCTGGGTGGCTGCATGTTTCTGCTTAAAGGCTTTCCATTGAGTGGCAGATTAAATTCTGCTCCTGATTTTACTTCTTTCGACTCTAACAGTGTTTCACAAACCACTGGAGCAGGAAGTCATTAGCTCGAAAAAGGCAATCAGGTCTGTGTTTACGGTGCCACCCTCCCTGTTATTTAGACTGAATGGTTTGGACACACACGTCAACTACACAAGAAGTCTTATGCTGATCTTCTATGGATAGGTTTGCCCTGTTCACTGACATGTTGTATATGATTGTATCTAATTGTAGTCTTGACATTACTGTACATGTGATTCAGTCTCTTTTAAAGTAGAAAATTCCAGTATGTTGTTCCCTCATGTTCATCTGATCTCCTTTTGGAAATCGGATGAACATGTGTCCTTTATACGCATGGAAACTACGACACTTGTACTTGTCTCCTCTATCAAGCCCCTCCCCCCTTTCCTTTGTGCCAGATGACAAAGACACTCATACACCTTTTAAAATTACAAAGGAGATGGAGTTGTGAAAGCAAGTTGACTCCTAGATAACACTGTGAGGCAGTTCTAGCAGATGCAGCTCTATTAGCCAAGCAGAGAATCCATCTCCACATTTTGACCTTGGGTGGAGGCCACGCTGCCAGGTGACAAACCCTGTGGTGGTGTAGTTAGAGGGGAGAATGTGTTAATCAGGCATCATCCCCGACTATTAGTCCTCCCAGTTTTCTGCTGGTTGCCTGCTGTCAATAATGCACTGATTGGAGGCACTGGGACGCTGCCTGCAGGGACCAGGTGAGGAAGCTGGATTCATTTGCAATTCTGAGATGAAAAGGCACAGCAGAGTGTGCTGCTTGGGCACCTCTCTTTGTTTGCACATATCATTTCCACTCTCATGAACACTGCACAGTAGTGGGCCCTTGTAACAAGGCTCAAAGGTAGGCTCAAACACTGTTTACATTTTGCATAGGTCTTCACAGGGCCTGGAGAACAATGAAAGCATTTTCTCTCTTCCTGTGTGGGACTTACCATGAAAGTGAATCAGTTTTAGCACCCATAGAGACAGGAAATATTTTATTTAATTTGTATGCCACTCCTCATATCCAAGCACAAAAAAACCCCGAAAACAAATTGCTGAAACCCTTGGAGTGGAAAAAAGGGAATGTTGTAATGTCTATCAGCAATTTCAGTATTGGAGTTTTCTCTCTATCTCTAGTCCACAGTAAGCAGGTGGCCAAAGCCTCCCACCATGCTCAGTGCTGCTCAGTGCTCAGTGTCCCTGCCAGCAGGGAGTTGCTGCTCTTGCTGCAGAGTGTGTGTGTGTGTGTGTGTGTGAGAGATGAAGACCAAGGATGTACTCTACAGCAGTATACTGTGTCTGAGGGATTTGAGAGGGGAGGAAACGACCCTCCCTTATGGCCTCTGTCAGTGGGAGAGGATTGTAAAAATCATTTGCCCGTTTCACAACCACCCTTAAGCACCAAGCTCAGTACACCCCTAAAACTTGCTGCTGTCTCCCAACTGTGTTTTCATTAACGTCTTTGTTCACATTGCTATTTTGCTTTAGTTGCCAACATCGGGAACCTATTTAGATTATTTAAAGACAGGAGATGCACATAAACGCACAAAGCAACCTAAACTCAAAATACCAAACCCGCAGTCCTAATCTGTCTAGTGTGTAAATTACTGCAATCCAACATATATACACTGTGTAAGCACCAAAACAAATATTTAATGGCAGTTGGGTGGCCTGGTGGTAAGACAAGCAGAAGGTTTGGTAACAGCCAATGTGTCCGTCCCTGTGTATGTATCCTTGAACATGAGATTGAACCCGTAAAGGGGAAATGAATAAGGTTTTTACTGCCATAGCACAAAATGGTCATAATATAGCTGTGGGTGGTTCATAGGGGTGATGGTCAATACCAATGACTCACTGGTTACTTTGCCAGGTGCTGAGATTTCTGGCTTTCAAAACTTTGGAACAAGAGCTCCTAATCTCCTTCCTGCACCTACTTGCATTTTCAACCGCTCAGTGATGGAGGATGGTGCTATGAGCGAGCAGCCGGCGTCACAAGACATTTCAGCAACAAAGGCTAAAAACACCTTGTTGTGAAGCCAAGAAAGCAAATGACAAAGCAGTGTTATCACTATCGTATTTTGCATTGTGTTACATTATCTCTTCACTGGGCGTTTCTGTTGGATCTCTGCTCTAATTAGCTAGCTCACAGGTCTATATTGTGAAAATGTGACTGTTGTTTATTAGAGGCCAACATCCAGTAGCTCAAGGGCATAAGACGGGTGGGAGGTGATGGCTGTGCCAGAGGCTTGTGCCGGATGCTGCCGATGTTGTTGCAGTTCCTCCTGGTCCTTCCTCCTTTACTCCTTTAACTTCCTCAGAGGTGATACTGCTGCTGGTCTGGTGAAATGTGCACATGGATGTATGTGTGTCTCAGAGGGATATGCAAAGAAACAAATTCCTGATTACAGTTTGTTTAATATGACTGAACTGCTCTTAAGTTCTTAAAAAAAATTGCCTGTGAGTTTTTTCCAATAAGTTATCATCCCCCATGGATTCCCTGCAGTTCTATTCATCTGCCAAGACGCTGTTCGTCATGATCCTCCACCTCTAAGCAGCAGGTCATGATGTCTCCTCGGATCCACTGCCAGCTGCCCAGTTGTACTCTATACTGCCCTACGAAGACAAACCAGTGACTACTGTGTTTTCAAGATCAAAGCTAGTGAGTTGGGTTTAGATTTCATATCAGCAAGAGATACCCGTGGATGCTACTAAACAATATACAGTCCCCTTCGTACCGACAATACTTTAGTTGGGACAGGAGATAAATAATATCTACCATGGAAGGCATAAGCTTGACGCAACCCTTAATTCTAAATACTTTAACATAGCCACAAGAGACCGTGACTGAAAGTGACTGCAATTTTTCTTTCAACCATTTCAGGCAACCTGAAAGTCACTCATCCTTTAAAATGCTGGATGTTAATCATAAAAAAAAAACAACTGTGGAATAAGTGTGAAAAAAAGAGACTCTACCAGACGCTCAATAAATTCTTCACTTCTGTCACCGCACGAGTCGTTGTGCTAGGAGATGAAGTGCTCTGACTCTGTGCCAGCAGTCGACAGCTTGGTGGTCTTTACCACCAAACTTAACGGGTTCATAGCTAGAAATTGATAGACAGCAGAAATGAACTGTGCCTCTAATTGCAGAATTCATTAGCATAACATGCTGAACAGATGGAAGTCATTGGTGACAGTCCCTCCTGGTTGGTGTGATTCAAGTCCTGGGATATTACACTGTATCAATGCCCAGAGGAATCCAGCCCTCTCCAATCTGGCTTTTATTAAGACCAATACAGACGCCTAGTAGCCATTTGGTCTGGCCTTTTACTGTGCCATTTTGTGCTGGCTATACTGCTGACTGTAAACAACAGTGTGCAAAGCTCTAAGGGACTTGGATAGAAGGGCACCTCTGTCATAGATCATATGGATGTACTGCAAAGGTTTTCATGCTCAGGATCCCTGTCGAAGAACATCTTTCGGATAAGGCTTGATGAAATACAGAACTGGATCAATGCTATACATAGAAAGAGATTAGTGCTAGTACATATTGTATTTGAATCACATACATTTGAGTTTGTCATGCTCATATTGAACCATTGAATTAAAAAAATGAGTTTGTTGAATTATTTTTTTTTAATTCATTCACTAACATGAAGCAAATGACAAGATTTGCAACTCTTAAAGCAAGTGGAGAGAATAAGACTCAGCCACCGGGGGGATGAGCATGGCCCAGTGCCACATGGCTTGTGGTGGGTAAGTGAGGAGAAGGGTGGGCCAGCCAAAGGTTGGCAGCCTTGGAGGAGGCAGCTGCCTTCCAGTTGACAATCCGGGAACAAGAGTCCTTTGTGCCCAGAGTTGTGTCTCAGGAAGCTCAATCTGGATTAAGAAAACTGAATTTGAATTTAGAAATTTTTGAAATTCTAATTAAAAACTGAATTCAATAATGATCATATTCAATTTCAAGCTATTTCATTAAATTAGAAAAATTGCCTTACAAATAAAATTTTTGAATATATTAATTCAACAAATGAGTTTTTTGAATTCAATAGTTCAATGTGAGCATGACAAATTCATATCTATGCAATTCAAATACAATCATTGCTGGTACTACCCAGGCATATCGGAAAGTCAGAAATCCCGACTTCCTACCAGGAAAAATCAGAAGGAACGGCACTTCAAGTTTGTAAACAGTGGGATTGGTCTATAAAGTTATATTAAACATTTTTTCACCTCTGTGAATTTATAGCAAAGCTTATGGTCATGAAATTAAGGAGCTAATGTCAATGAAAGTGGACCATTTCAATAAACATGTTCCCTATTACACTGATGACAGAGAACTAGTATAAAACTGGAGCAGGCTTTTTTTTTTAAATTTAGGTGTCTATGTTGAGATTTCCAGATCGGTAATTCCATGGGTCATCTTTCTCACGTTTCATTTTCAAATGTACTATACCTCAGGATAAGAACGATGTATTTCTGTAAGTCACACTCAGTACTGGACCCTGAATCAAAGAGGGTCCCAACTCAGATCCACTGCATTCAAATGTTGCTGGCATAGCTGATTGGAAGACCTTAAACAGCTCCAGTATTTAAGGAGGAGTACCAATCAACACCACATCCAAATGTGATTTTCTGGCACTAACTGTATAAATGAATGGATCCTTTAAAATATAAAAAACAGGTAATGCAGCAGCTCAAACATCTTCAGAGTTTGACAGTTGGACACTGAGTCAGACAGGATGCCAATGCCTGTCCTGTCAGTCTTCCCTGTTAGCAGCCTCCGTCTCATTGCCATGTGGAATCGGCTCTGAGTGACAATCCACTGACATTTACAATCTCTCACCCTCAAGGTGTGGGCGAGCACGTGTGTGTTACAATGTGATGTGAGTCAACAGTGAATATTCTATGTATATACTGTATATACATCATTACCTGTCCATTAATGTCTGTTGACTGTGTCTGTGCTCTGTTTGCCCTGTTGTCTATGCTCAGCATTCAATTTATCATTTTAATCATTTTGCCTTTTTCCAGGAAATCACTGTAAATAATATTTTAATTGTATTAAATTCTGGGAAATTATGTGGCAATGCTAAATACCACATAATAAGTGATGCTTGAGTAGCACAAGCTTCCATCTTGGTCACCAGCAGAAGTTACGCCTCCACTCACAGGAGGACAGTCAGCAGGAGCAGGAGTCAGGAGCAGGAGAAGAAGTAGGACTCCTTATCATGGGTGTTGGGGTTGTTGTTCTAATGCCTTTCTCAGATAAGACAGACATTTAAAACTACAATGAAAGGTGCTACATGTAGCTCCCTATCAATAAATCATTACCACATTCATTGTGAGATATTAGTTTGACTGGGAGGGCCACAAGGTAGGGATTTCCCCCCGGGGATCAATAAAGTATCTATCTATATGACCACACCACTTTGGGAAATTCATCCACAGAATTGTACACCAGAATGATAATGCTATAACACAGGTTTCTTGGAAGAATGAGCAGGAACAGTTTTTTCAAGTGCAAAAATAGAAGGATTTATTGAAAAAAATATTTTAATAAAACACTGGTAGCTGCAAGAGAAAGGGAGCCCTGGTTAGTGCAAGGAGTAGACTATTTATTTAACACTAATATTAAATCAACCAACAGTTCAGATTTAAAAAAGGTTGGGATGAAAGTACAATGGATCTAAATAGATTTAAAAGCAGGTGAATAGCAAAGTCTAAAACAGGAAAAACAGCAGACGCTGCGCCAGCTGGGGCCACTCCTGTTAACAATAGAGTGCCTATAAATAGTACAACCCATTTTAGGATTAAGCACAATTTCAGGGTGAGGGTTACACATAACTACAATAGTCCAAATGCAAATACCAGAAAAATCACTATCTTCACAATTTTCCCAAAGAGGACCCAGAGAACTTGAGAGATGAGGGAAGCACAGCCAAATAGCCCAAAATGACCACTATTAATGAAGGAGACCAACTACGAGGAGGTCATGGGAAGGACCTGTTAGCTCAAACGGTGCTAAAGCTGTCAGAGTTTCTGCCGATGGTACCATCCTATTTGCAACAGAAACAGAAATACTCGCACTAACACCACCACTGGCAGGAGAGAGAGGCTAGCAGTCGTCTCAGCCATGGTCCCATTTGTTTACAGGAATTATCACAGTTTAATTTGACAATGATATATTGATGTTTAAAAATGCTACACGTAGCACCATTAATGTTGGAACATAAAAGGAAGTTGCTTACTTTACAGAACATTACAAATCGCCTTCGTTCCTCCATTCATCCAAAAATATTCCACAGTGATTGTCGAACCACACTAGATTTATAACCATCCCTGTACGCCATATTGACTGCAGAAGACACTCTAAGGGCTCAGTCTGCATTCAGCACCCCAGTGGTGGTTTATAGAGTCACTATTAGACATGGTTCCTCTGCAGCGCCACTAATTAAACTGCTGAAAAGTGTTATTAGTGAAAGTGTTGTTGTGTGTATGTTAGCCTAATGCATGGTTTCAAGTATAAATAGTTTACACCATAAACAATTGATTGTGTAACAGTTACACCATCTAACCGCGCACATAGCATAACATCATAAACAACTTAAAACAAGAGTCACCTTGCTTATTTACATCATCAGGTCTAAACCAGTCCCTGATTAGACCACTAGAATGAAAACTACCTGGAAGAATAGAAAACCAGCAGTACTCTGTTTCCAGCAGTCCAGATGTGAGGAGTGCAGCCAGTGAAGGGCAACTAAAACAGGAGTAACATGTTCTCTCTTTTTGGTCCTTGTGAGGAGTCTGGCTGCGGCATTCTGGACTAATTGCAGTCTAGTAAGATTCTGCTGGCTTAAGCAAGTGTACAATGATCTACAGTAGTCGAGGCGAGATGTGATAAAAGAATGAATAACTGTTTCCAGGTTCTTGGTGTATGTATAGAAGGCTGTGTCACTTGCTTGTCCCCTGAGGGCCAGTGGCTGCAGCAAGTCTCTGAGAGGCTGCCTCTAATCGAGTGGTCTGGGTGATAGATGGTCTCTGGCATGATGTATGGCTGCTGTTTACTTCCCACAGGCCTCTGTGAGTTGTCTCTGGTCAAGTGACCTCCGCTTCCTGCACATCTCCACACCTCCCTGGAGTCCCGATCCACCGTCTGTGTGTAAATATGATCCATGGTGTGGCATGCCAGGCGCTGAGCGATGGGCTCATTGTCCGGGGGGGGTGAGGGGTGTACCCAGTCAGCCTCACTTAGCCTTGTTTCAGCCTTCCACTCACTCAGACTCCTCAGCAAAACTGATTCATCCTCTTTACCTTTGCCCAGTGAAATACAATGCAAGTGTTATGTAGCATTCATGGCCTCCAATCTCACATTTTAACAGTCAGTGCTACTGAATTTCAGCTTTGAAATATCAGTTTTATTCTTATGATGTATTATTAGTTAACATTCACTACTGTCTCCCATCACCAAGAGAGAGGACAGTGACAGTATCCAAGAAAGAGAGCAGCTACCGGCTATACAGCAGTATGACTTCACAGATTTGAGTCTTGGGAGAGAGGTGTTCTTTATCACAGGGAGAGATTACACTGTCCAGGCCCATTAGAAAACCAAACCATATGAATTCGTAAATTGAGTGGTATTTGCCTTTATGCTGTAGCTGAAACCCTTATATGACCTTATGTCACATAAACAGTTGACCTATGCAATATTGGTGTCAAACATGCAGTTTCTCAGTATGCCATGATTTTATGATTCTTACTTTTGTTGCAGTGCACTACACTGCACACCACACCGCTGAACAATGGGTCACTGAACTTCTGTAAGAGAGAAATGCCAGGCGCTGACACAGTAAATTTTACCCTGCTATAGCAACTCTGCTAAGTACACACACACAGAAATTACATTTGGCAGGTCATTCAACACTCCCCTCCGGGATCTGCAACTTTGTGAATGCAAGATTTTTTTTCCCTTCAAAAATCAAGTGTTTGCAGATTTCCCCATTTTGTATAACTCCTTCACATCTTTGAAGAAAATGACAGGGGCTGCAAAATCTAAATAGCCTCACCTTCTAATCAAAGGGCTTGTGAACAAGGGCATCATTACTATTTCATCCTTGGCTCGCAGCTTTTTCCAAACCCCACACTTTTACTGCAAATAAACAGAAGAAAATGAATTGGCTTGCAATGTGCACAAAAATCAGCAGCTTGGATGACATGGCATCTGTTGAATCCTTAGAATTGCTAATATTGTTTGGCGTAAACACTGAGTAAGGTGAACGCCAAAAAATAAGGAAAAAATGGCAAGTGGGGGTGTAAAATCTGAAGTTTGTTCCCCATAACTTAATGATGGGAGAGCTGCTGCTTCTTTTGCTCCACGGCTCAGGTGTAATGGAGTGGCTTTAGCCTTAGCCTCCAACTTTTTCATCGTCTGTTTATAGATTATCTAGTCTATCCATTTATGTCCACAGGAGCTACCTTGGCAATGGTGCAGGAAGACATGAGGACAGGTAATGCTGAGATGGTGCTCTCTGAACACTGGGTAATGATGAGGATTGAGGAAGGCTGCAGATATTTGATTGCTTTGTGCATGATGCCACCATCACTTGACAAAGTGAGACATGTCAATAATAATTAATATCTAAAGAAATTACTGTCAATTTACAATGTATGTCCATCAGTAATCCATTATCATTAATCAGTAATTCATTAAGACGACTACTGAGAGGCAGATTGCTGCTGTCAGTCAGAACACCAAAGGAAGGCTTTGTGTTCTGACCTTTACTGCCAACACATTTGCCCTTCGTTGCTTTGTTTATTCTATGTAGCAGCAGGTATCAACACGACTGACAGACAGTAGCGTTTGGCTTGCCTGCCCAGCTAAATGCTAAAAATTATCTTTTTTCATTCATTGTATTTACAGTATAAAAATTCTATAAGAACAAAGTCTACGAGATTGATAATTCAGGATCAACATGTTAGATTAAAGCAATGGACCTATTATGTGGATGATGTGCTACAAACCTGCTCCACCAGAGGACTTGTCCCTGTTCCTATAAAAACACAGTAATAGTGCAGGGTTGACATTTTAGTTGCCCCTTTTATTTATTGACTTAGAAACTTGATTGTCCCCAACAGGGAAATTGAAAACATACGTGTGACGTGGAAATTACCAAGTCACACATAAACCTCATACGAAGGATATATACAAAGTACCATACATTTTTATTGTCATTACATAGTTATCATTATCATGGTCATCATGATTTTCAATGTCATCACTATCTTTATCATCATCTTCATCTTCATCATCATCACCACCATCATTAGTCCTCAAGTCCACTGCCTACTGCTTACAATTGGCTCTTGTGTTTGAAGGATCATGCAAGTGTAAATGGTTGCGATAGCCTCACTTGTGTGCAATTCCAAATGATTTCCTGTTAGTTCATGTAACATTCAATTAGTACAAAGCCTGCTTCATCTGTGGTCATTCTACAAATGAACCTGCCTGGCCAGGCAACCCTCTGACTCTATTCCAGGTGATGCATTCATCAATACACAGGATAAGATGTTACTGTCCCTTGTGCCATACTCCGGGGATTAACACTCATAGAAGCCCAACTCAGGTGCTGCCCTGCACACAGCCCTAAACTCTCTCGCCCATGTTGCACCTGCTTGCTGCACCGCCCGTTTTTGGTTTCACTTCCATACCGCTTTAACTGTGGCCGCTACACTCCTAACCACTAGATCCTTTGAGTCAGTCAGAGTCATTTCCAATTGTACCTTGGCACACTTGTACTCCTGTGTCAGGCAAGATAGCAATAATTCCAAAATGCCTTTCCTATACAAAGCCACGCAAGCTCCTGTTTTGTTGCTCTTAGGTTACCACTTTTCTCCTTGCTAGCTAACTTTTCCTTGTAAAGTGCTATTCTGGCTCGTCTTTCTTTTTCCTGTTTTTCCTCATGTTCTCTGCCCTCCTTAATGCCACCAATCACTTCTTCACATCTGACTGCAATATATTTATACCTTCTTTCTCAACTATTTAACTACCTCAACACTTACCTTGTTCCTTTTCTCAAGGACACCAAACCTTTCTACTCTATACTCGTAAATAATATCCCCCATTTTTTCTAACTTTCTCTTAGTGGTTCCTTTAAGCTTGTCTAACACCCTACTCAAGTCACTATTCATAATTTTCCATTTCCTGCTTTCAGCAGCCCCTGGCCACTTAACTCTAGGCTTCTGAGCAGTAGTCTTATGCTGTTGTGGCTGTCTGACTTCCTGCAGACTTTGGTTTACTACCTGCTGCCGACTGACTTGACATACTTCTTAGGAAATAATTATCTAAGTGGGTTCGCTGCATTTCCTTTATCAAGCACCTCTTTCTTCCTTGGTGTATTTTGAAGCCCATCAAGGTTGCAACCTTCTGCCAGCCACTCAAGCAAACCTAAAGCTGAAATAGTGGCTTCTCCTGAAATGTTCTCCCTACTGGTAGTCATATCTGTTCCAGGTTCTGTAGCCTATTATGTAAAATGTGAGAGATCCGAGGGACATGTAGCCGAAAATGCTGACACTGAAATTAATTACTGGGTGTGATGTTGTGGACTAGTGTAAGTGTAAGCCTAAGTGAGGGTTCAATGTCAGGGTAGTGTAGATGAGCACAGGTCTGATCAGTGTTGAGAGCGGGTGTGGTGGGAGGTGGTCCTGGGATACAACACATTAGAGGTCTGCATGGGTGTGAACTGTAAGCCCGAAATCGCCGGTATATGCTGACTTTAAGGTCTTACCTGAACCAGCCCGACAGGTCCTCCCAGATTTGAGACCCAAACCTGAACTGAACCAGATATCTGTGGCAAATGCTGCAGCATAATTCTATTTAGTCTCTCTCATCTCCTTACTGCTCAGAAACTGTTTAAACTGAGAGAACCACATCATAACTTACAGGAACATTCATTACAGCATCCTTTGGATCAGATTGAAATAACACAATTAGTGCTATCTGTGTTTGAAAATAGCAATTGTCCATTTCCTTAAATGTCTTAAACAAAAACAAAAATAATGTTATTTTCTAATTTTCTAAAGAATGACAGTAATTTCAAGCCCAAATGGTGTAATTAGATGTTTGTTTAATTCTCTCTCTCAAACACACACACACACACACACACACGCACACACACACACACACACCACAAACAAACACAGGAGCCAGTGTGAGTTGTGTGAGTGGAAAGCACCCGGCTGTTCCTTCAAAATTACATATTGGCTGGTGTAAAAATTTATTCCACGAGAATGCTCCGCACTGGTTGATCGTACACCTGTTTGGCTATTTTAGAGGTGCTATTCATGCTAGCAAAGGCGACAGCTTTCACCCAGCATCTCTCTCTCGTCTCAAACCAATTAGTTCTGTGCCTGCCAGCATGATAGACAGCTCATCGTGTTAATTCAAAAGCTAACTGAATCAGCTGCTTTGTACTTCTATGAGATGAGTGAGTTTCATTAACTTTTCCAGTTCAGTTACACTGGCATCATTCTCTCCCTGAAATGCAGTAAAAAAATAAATTGGCTCTGTAAAATATTGAGTTTGGACTTTCCACAGACTCCATAATATTTTCGTTATTTTAAAGCCTATAAAAATCGAAACATGCTGCAGCAATGTCAGCCTTGACTTTGTTGATATGTTATCAAGTAGCACTGCTTGAGTTTTGTTGGTGGCAGTGGCTTGACAACAGGATTGGTTGTCTACATTAAATGCTAAAATGGGGGCATGGTATCCTAGAATTTACAATACCAGGCTTGTGACCAGAGGAGTCATCGATTTGAATCTCCAGACTGTCTGGGAACTCCCTCCCCATCACTCAACATCTACCATTAAAGTGCTCTTGAGCAAGGCAACAACTGCTCCAGTGGATCTGCTCCAACCTAAGAAGACTATGGTTGTACTGGGTAGCTCCTAAGTGTGGATGTGTGTGTGTGTTTCTGCATGCATGCTCAGTTAATTTACCCTCAAGTTCACATATCATCCAGTTTTCGTGACTTTGTTTGCAAATATACTATGGCTCCGGTTAAGAATAATTTGTTCATGATGTTTCGAAAATAAATGTAATTTTACTGAAAAGGGTATTTCTTGAATGAAGATGAAGACTTAGTCACAATACTTGAACACTGATTGGCCAACAACAGTAGCTCCTGTAATTCAAAAGAGGTAAACCTGCTGAGTGGAGGCTTTCCAGTTCAAACGCTGCAAACTGGATTAATTGGACGGATTTCAGGAATTCTTTAGTGAGGGGAGCCAATCAGGACCAGGTAACTTTGAATTTAACCACTTAAACTAAATCAAGATTAAATTCAAAGTTAAGTACAATCAAGAATCAATACAAATTAAAGTGATATTTGGAATATAATCTCCAAATTCAGTACAAGAATGTAAAAATCGTTAATGTTAAGTTGTTTATTGCTGTGATGTGATCAACCTAGCACACGTGTCTTAATTACCTGTCATTTACAAGTCATACCAGTTATTTCCTGTCTAAATAGCCCTATCTACTGAATATTACAGGGAGTCTCTTGCTTGCACACAGGTTAATATGCACGCTCTCTGGTGAATAACTAACGGCTAATGTATAATGCATAGGACTGGCTGTTCTCTGCACAAAGCTTCACCGATGTCTCACGTGTCCATGTTGGTAGGAAGTGGAGTCACCGTCAGGGGCAGTTGTTTCTGGATGTATGGCATAATGGTTGGAGAGATCACCAAGTGGCTGTCTGCATTAGTTTTCATCATTCAGTTATTATAGTCTGAAGAAAGCTTGCTGAAGTCGAGATCATCCCCTTTCTGCTAACCAAAGACCCCATTCTACTTGGTGAGCTTGTGTTTTTGCAGCCATAACTATCCTGTCAGGGGTTCTGCATTGGTCATAAGCTCTGTCCATGTCTACCTACGTGCACTGCAGCCGTTTGATTTGAACAGTAAGCCTGTTATACATACACACATACACAAGTGTTGCACTCCCACAGCATAATGCAGGTGGAACCAGGGTGTCTGACACTCCCACGATGATGAATATATTCAAAGTGCATTTCAAAACATGTTTTAGATCATTGTAGGACAAATGATGCCCTCCCATCACAATAAGATATGACAATCCCATCTCCAGACACTAATAGAATTTGTTAAGGAGATGGTAGCTTGAGAGGCAGTGCTGCTGAACTGAAGGGAGAATATTTCAGACTGGCCAGAGGTTTCTGGGTTGTTAGCTAGCTGAGTGAAGCTGCTTACAGACCCCTGGGCAGCAGATCCATGTAAACAGAATATTTATTAAGTGGTCTTCTTGCCCTGTAGGAATGTTCCAACTCCAGTAAAGTGCTGTACATGGATTTTGCTTTTTTTGCTTGCTTTTTACTTGTAGTGGTGCATTTTGCTTGTAGATGGACATTCTCTGTGCTCATGGGATTCAGATAGTTTGTAGACAACAACATTATCCTGCTTTATGATTAGCTACTATATTAAATTAAGGGATAATATGTCACTGAAAGATAATGTTGTTGCAGCTTGTTGTGTTTATAAAACATCTGTGATTAGCCATTGAGTATGAACAATTTTAATTTGTTCTTCCTGATTGCAGGAATGAATTACAGTTTGTGTGTGTGTGTGTGTGTGTGCGTGCGTCTCTCCCATCTTGTAATGGCACGTGTGTCTTGCCCCATGTTGTGTGGGCTCACGCTGAGCTGTAATAACACACCCCACTGCTGTCTGAAATATTCATGGCTAGATAAGCACAACTCTTTGAGTCAGTCGCATGGATTCCTTATTATTACTCCCCTTTGCTCTCACCTCCTCGTCACTTTATTCCACCAGCCGATTGCTGCCTCCCACTCACTTCTCAGGCTCTGGGTGCACCTTGCAGAGCTGGGCATCCAGAGAGTGGAGAACCATGGCTTCTTCCAGAGCTCTTAAATGTCACTGACCCTGTCTTTTTGAAATTTATTTTCTGTTGTTTTTCAGACAGGGTTAGCGGGATTTTTCATGGATTTATTATTCTCGTTTTCATTTTTTTGTGACTTTTTTTCCCTTGGATCGTCTGTTGATGATGTTAATGTAGGTGGCCCTCTTTACTTTGTCAGTTCAGCCATGGTGCTATCGCTGCTCATGCTAACTACCCATTTGTTGTTCTTTTTATTCCAAACAAACTACTGCTGCTGCGCTAGAAACGTAAAACGCATCACTTCCTGCGTGCCAGAGGATTTTTCTCAGGAAAGACTTAGAACTGCAAATGTAAAAGTTTTCATGAACTGTGTATTGTTTGAATCACTATTGTGTTATATCAGCAATCAGCAATAGAGAGTAGCAAACCAGACATTTATTTATATAAAAATGTTGTGGATTATTACTTTAAGATTTAGTATTTTAATGGTCAGAGCCATGCAGAATGTCATACCCAGCCTTGATAAAGAAACACCCATGTGAAGAATGTCAGAGAATTACCTCAGGATATTATTTTATGTTATACTGTAGATGTGGCCCCAAGTATTTATTCTGCTTTTTAATGGGCCACTCTCATTCAGCTTTGACAAATGTATTTCAATTTTTTAAAACTCTCATAATCTTGTGTGTGTGTGTGTGTGTGTGTGTGTGTGTGTGTGTGTTTGTATGCGGGTGTGTGTCTGAATCAAATGACCATTATTTAGAGGCCGTTAAATGGGTGAGTTGTTGTGATGGGCTTGTGAGGTCACGGTGGATGGATGTAGTAGATATTGTGAAGCACAAACAGAGCACTGAGCAGCAGGTTCATCAGTAATAGTTAAATTGAGAGTTCCGTGGCGACATAAGATGTTACAGAGCATTTCATTTAATAATAGAAAATAACAGTGACTATACTGTGCCTATAGAGGGGCGATAGATATGTTCCAATGGGATAGCATTGGTTGGCTGTTGGACTGAAAACAGTAAATGTCAGACATCAAAAAGAAATTTTATATCACTGCAAAATTCCACTTAAGTTATGCCCACTTGGTCATCAAAACCCAATCTGGAGATTTATTGAGCCAATTATATTTTAACGCTACTCACTCTAAAGAGTTGTTCAAAAAAAATTCTTTGTGTCAGCGAACACTGGCACTGTTTGAGTTTGGAAGAGGACTAACCTTAACCCTTAGATAGCCTGGACGTCAGCTAGTCGTTAAGAAATATAAGAAGCAAATAAGTGGATACTGAAATATGAATGTCCATCTACAAGCAAAACAAACCTTTATATTTTTATCCTTGCATGCTGGATGGTGTGAAATCTCCTGTATTGGTATGTGATATGTGGAATGGTGTGATGATAACTCAGTGCTCTATTCTTTTTTTTTTTTTTTACAATTTTACAAGAGGGTCCATTGTAGCCTCATTTGAAGACATTTGCCAAAATAAAACATTGTAACAGGAGGAAGGCTTTCATTAGCCATTCAAACAGAAAGCCTGGAAAAAGGCTTTGTTTGTTAGGCTTATTATGAATCTGACCACTATGTCACTGCCATGTAAACATGGAAGCAGCACAACAGGACCATGGATGCCAGCTCAGCAGTGTTAGATGCATTTAACAAGGAGAAGAATAAAAGGAAATTCTACATATGTATAAAAAAAATAGTTGCAGGCCATTTTGAATCGAAGTACTCTCACAATAAGGGGAACATTTTAGCCATTTTAGAGGAAATATGGAAGTATGATGGGTGGATCTTGGCCCTGATCCTTTCTGTACACAATCCAAAATGAAATAATGTGAGACGATGAAGTATTCTGTATTACTGCTGATGAACAGAAAAAAACAACAAAGGTCGCTATTCCTAAGATATTATTGCAGGGCCATCCATGAGAGTTTTTTTAGATAGTTAAGTGTCTAGTGAGATCTGGAGTACAGAAACAGTCTCATGGGACAGGGCTATGGCAGAGCATGATTGGAAAGCAGCATCTCTGCATGGATTAAAGAAGTGGAAAACATTGCATTTTCTGCGCATTGTAATGCACATCAACTCAATTTAGTGTTCGTGGACACCAAATGAGATCCTCCATGAGATGAGAAGGTTACATTAGTAGTGATGGATGAGTAGAGGCAAGGGGTTTTCTGGTCCAGACATTTGTTTGTTTGTCTGTCCATCAAACGTGATATCACAGATGATATGTCAGACTCCACTGGCTTGATTTTGAAAGAACTTTACGGGACGCCGCATCTTACCACTGCGTTCTGGCGTTTAGAAAAAAATACACTGATTGGTCTAATGGGGGCGCTATTATAGGTCTAAATTAAAAACTTTTAAAGGCCACAGCTGCTACACCACCAGTCCCATTTTGATGAAACTTGGAGGGATGATGCGTCTTGTTATGGATTGGCCCAAGGGTTGCCTGCATTATTCATGGAGGATGACACGTTTACTCGTTCATTTGATCTTAATTGGGCTAGTGGTTACTTTTTGCAAAGTGCACCGTAATCTCAGGTTTCTATCAATCACGCTCCAGTCTCCCTCTCTGGATTTAACAAGTGCCATTGATTCACTTGACGAAATCATGGATACATGGTAGCACTACAGAAGAGAGGCTTTTTTGAGGAGTAAAGTGAAGAGTTTGAAGAGATTGGCAAACAGCCCAACATAAGTGTGCAAACTAGACATAAAAAAACAGAGCAAACAATCTCCAAGGTACAACAACCTTTGATTACCAGAACAATCAGTTGGCAAAGCAGTCATCAAGATGAAAAGGCTTCAGAAGTAACTTTTTTTTTTTATCAAGTGCTGGACTACCTAACAAATAAGCTACAGGCGTGATTTTCAAAAAAGAAATGTAAAAAAACAGGTTCCACCTCAACAGCAGCACCTTTTAAATGGTTTGCTAACTCGGCAGCTTCTGGAGAAGAAGAATACAAATTATGTAATGGAATGACCATCTATCCTCCTTGACATTGCGGTGTTTCTGAAACCTTTCAAAGAGGTCTTCTATTACCTCTATATAGGGTGGCCATCATACACCCCTCAGCACGGCGTACTACAGTTTTTTCACAACAAGGCAGATTGGCAGATGACAGATTGAACCACTTTGGATTTCTCAGTATTGAGTCAAGGAGAGCAAACTCCAATAATTGGTTTTACAGCAGTCAGTATTAGCTCTGCAGAATTATGTTCTTCTGAAACTTCACAGCGCTAAGTCACTTAAGGTCCTCTTTCATGTCCACAATGCGCTTACTTTAGACTATAGTTATTAAAGTGTAACACTGCTCCCTCTATCCATACTGTGCAGGAAAAGGGATTTATAATACAAGGCTTTGCTGTATAAATTGAGTGTGGAATTTAAGTTAATTGTCAAAAAAATCTAGCAGCACTGCATTACGCACAACCTCCATTATTCACAGTTCTCCAAAAACTGTATAAGTTAAAATAAGAATATCATGCTAGCTTCTCTGGTGCTACCTGAGTTGTATGTGCTTAGTTAATAGATAGATAGATACTTTATTGATCCCCAGGGGGAAATTCTGGGGTTGCAGCAGCATAACAGTATCACATTTATCTGCTTATTCAGATAATAAAAAGAGTAGTTAGCTAGCTGACGTCTGCGATGCTAATTTTTAATATCTGATCATTATATACTCATACCCATAGTCCCAGCTCTACTTTTCTATTGTGGAAATACCAGTGTCATGTGAATAAAATAACCCAGCTAAATCTCAAATTAGCACAGATGGGAGCAATGCTGGCATAGTGACAGATGTGAAAAGTGCAGCTAGGATGATAAGAAGCACAAAAAGCATGAATGACAACATACAACTAATTTAATACAGTAGATAGGCTGGATACCTCATATCAGCGTCCAGATTGGTAGAGTTCAGTCAACCTGTCACGCTGTCAGTCCAGGGTGGTGTGTGTTTGTGTGTGCGTGTGTGTGTTTCAAAGTAGCACACAGTAGCAGGAAGAAACACCTTGAAAGAAGTTAAAGTTAGTAAGTGGTAATAAAGTGAATTTGCCTTTGTGGCTTTTCATGTACAACATAGTTTTTTAA
>OOFE01013370.1:0-20664 GCA_900323365.1 Monocentris japonica
AGCAGACTGACATCCACAGACGTCCACAGGCAACACTCATCAGAATGCAAACCTCCACATGTCACATACTGCCTAAACTCCTGCCTCGTCTCTATAGACAGTTTCCTTCCCATGAGAAGTGGCTAGGTTCCTTTGTTGTTTTCAAAATAATACTGTGGATTTCTTCACAAAGGTTAGCTAATGGTAAGGTTCGGACAGGTTGAGGTATGGTTAGGTTTTGATGATGGTTAAATAAAAACGTTTGCTAAAATGAAAACTTCACTCACAGTAGAAAACTTCTTTGCATGAGTTGGGAATTGATTCTGGGTTGCCAGAGTTGAAGGAAAGTGTATATACTGTACTAATCCCCCCCTTGACCTCCACAGCCTCACTTTCCTCCGTGTTATTTCAATGTCAGACTACTGCCTGTTCCTAGTCGTGCCTCCTCCACATAATCCTCTCATGGTGGGGAAACGTGACTCTTGCTAGAATAAGATGACTGCAACACAACTAAGCAATGCATTCGATTGGCATTTCCATTTTACTTTGGAATGGTTGATTGTTTTTCAGTACAACTCTACACCCAAAGGGAAAAAAAACCCATTTCAATCCATTTTGAACAAGCTGTCCATTTCTGGGAGCCAATTAAGTCGACTCTCAATGAATGCCATGATAATCAATCGGCATGCCAGCAGGAAAGGAGCTATCCCTGTTCAAATCAAAACAGTTCTGCAAGAAGATCTGAGGAATAGGCTAACTGTGATGATGGAAATGGAAAACTACTTATGACTGCCACAATAACAAGCAGGACCCTTGAATTAGGATAGAGATGCTTGGCAGTGCAGCCAAGAGAGGGATGATTATTGACAAAGTTTTATCGATTTGCAACTGAGTCTCAAATTGCTTTTAAGCAAAAAGGATGGTTCGATTTCCACTGCAGCATTTAGGTCAGGTGCTCTTGTTCAAGTATAACCTAACTGCATGTACATGTGATTTGGAGTTAGAAATCATCCATCTAACCGCCTTACCTTCCAGTTTTATGTCAAATTCCTTTCTTTCTTTTATGTCAAACAGCTCACAGTGGGGGAGTCAGACATCATGTCTCTAGTATAAGCAGGACTCTGAGTGACCCCTGGTATCCAAGACAAATGTGTCTCGACAGTTAACGCCTCCCCACCAGCCGTTGACATTTAGGCTGTGTGGCAGAAGGGAAGAGGGTTGGCAAAGGTAGCTCAGACAACTGCAAAGAGTGACCTGAAGTGTAAAGATGGGTGAAAGAGTAAGGGAGAAGGAAGGCCCTCCAGTCACCCTCACATGAGAGAAATAAAATTACCATCTATTGGTCTGGGATTGATTAAAGCTATACTGCATCGGACTGGTAGCAATGTAATTGATTTTATTTTAGCATGAATTAGTGGTTTACATGCTCTTTTATGTGCTGAGTAAGTATCATGACCCTGGAGCCAATGAAATCAAAACCCATCATAAGTGGGTATCCAGCTATTTTTTTTTTCAATTCCTCCAAAGTTTTCATCTGGTTGCAGCGATATGAGGTTCATCATTTTAGGTGACATTTGAGTGAGAAAGTCCTGCTCTGATAAATTAAAGTTGATCATTATCTCCCCGTTATCAGGTCCCACAGGCTGCTAACACAGACAGAGAGCTTCTACCAAATGAAAAAGCTGTGGTTCTGTTTAATGTCTTTTATAACTTTAAATGTCTCTTTAGCGCAACAATAAATACACATGCAATTTATTGCCACTCTACAGAAATTTTTGGACATAATGAAAATAATGAAACGGATCTGAAGCTTTTGTATGGATAATTGTTCCAGCACAAGAGATAAAGCAGCACTGTGCACACGGTGTCTACAGCCTAACCTTAACAGAGAGCTATGTTGACTTGAACAGCCACTGAATGTCAAATTGACCCAGTGCATTTGGCTTTTCACTCCAGCCCTTACACTGCACAACTCCAGAGGCAAACCGCCATAGAAAGAACTATGAAAGGTCGTCTGATGCCTCTCGGATGGTAATTGCAAAGCCCCCTGGGTACTGTAGTTCAGTTCTTGCTTGTACAAAATGCTAAGTTTTCTCCAGAGTTCTGGCAAGGGGCAGGGAGGAGACGCCGCCGCGTCAAATGAGGGTTCAATTTCACCGCTTGCTTGTTAGGGTGTTAATTAAGGTGTCAGTGTTAAATCGCACACATGCACACGCACACACACACACTATATGTATTGCACGCATGTACTTTAATTTAGAGGTAGTTTTAGCAATGGCTGATATCTCTTTGTCTTGAAAGGTAAAGGAGTAACAGTTTCAGCTTGGGCTACTGAGAACTAATCACAGCCTACTCCGTCTTAGGCTTACAGATATAACTAAGCCTCAGAGGCTCTCTGTGAGTATAACCTGTTCTGGGTTCTGTGATTTTATTAATTTCCCCAAGCCAACATCTTTAATTTTTGTAGGGCAAGGGAATTCTTCTGTCTGCTAATATTTGGTTTGGTTGGGCTTACTCACACGCCCGCAGCACTTTACCCAACAACACTCATACTCTCATTCACTCTCATCCACTCATGCTTGACGCCTCTAGCGCTAATGATATGGCTAGCCCTGTTGTCTCATCCTATTTCATCCTACCCTGACAATGAGACACTGCACTAAAACACATACTTACCTGTTGTTTGGGACATGGCCCTATCAATAAGCACTTACCTCCACTGCATTGTGTCCACTTCTGTCATCCACGTCCTGGTTTCCTGTCGGGAGAAAGAAAGGAAGAGAAAAAAAGACAAAGGTGGCAGCGAGGTCACATCATACGCTTGAAAATATCTGTCTTAAACAGTCATTTCATCCTTATTCTGTCTTAAAATATTTATCTTAACATGAAATGTACTGAAACAAATGTTGATATCACTCCAGTTGTTTCAAGGATATGTATAGTAAAATTGTTTCATTCACTTGTTACAAAACTTTAAAGAACAAATACAAAATTAAATGACTTGTTAAGCTGGACATTTGAAAATGAAAGGAGTTACGTGTCGCATTTAGTGTTTCTCAAAACAAACGTCACAAATCCCATGAACCCTGTCGTCACAAAGAGAATGTTGCTACTTGTACCCCTCTTTTGCAGAAGAAGAAGATGGAGGATGAGAGCCTTTCCAGCATTCCTTTAGATGAGTGGAGGCCGGTAGAGCCTGCCAGTCTTCTCAGCGATGGTCTTGTTTGTTTACAGTAATTAACTGATGTCTCAAAATGAATGTGGTAATGAATTTTTTATGTTAAAATGCTACACATAGAACCTTGAAAATACAATCAATTCACATACAGTACAAAGACAGTGGTGGGGTAATGGTTTCAACAGGGGGCACCGTAATGCATTTAAAGAGTTCCCAGCAGTGGCTTTTAAAACAAAATACTGAAAACACACACACACCTGATGGGGAGCCCTGTTTGCTGCGCAGCTCTAGCTGTGTGCCATTGTTCTTTGCTGAGTGTGTCTTGGCTCCCTGCTGCTTCTCCAACTCCCCTGCAGAAGACAGCAGACAGGAGTGATCATCATCATTATCATCATGAGAGGCAAGAGAGAGGCAGTGGGCAGACAGAGACAGAGACAGAGACAGAGATAGAGACAGAGACAGAGATAGAGACAGAGACAGAGACAGAGACAGAGACAGAGACAGAGACAGAGACAGAGATAGAGACAGAGACAGACAAAGTGATGGGTGAGTGACAGCATTCAAAAAATCATCACCCAACCAGCATAATTTTGAACACACACACACACACATACACACACACACACACCTCATTTTCTTCCTCCCTTCCCTCTTCCCTCCCACTCTCCTCTCTAAGAGCACAACACCACTCTCCATCTCTCTAATTACACTTCACACTTGATGGTAATTGCATGTCATTTCCAATCATGATGACTAAAAGTTGTTTTGTCCTCAACATTGCGCTGCATTCTAATTACAATGCAGAGTTGCAAGACCGCCAGGTGAGACCTTAAGGGCACAGCAACCAAGATGTCCCTCAATCCTTTGGTGTAAAAAGGTGGTCCAAAAATCTGCTACTAATTCAGGAGAAGATGTTTTTTCTATGGCTATTATAGTTTTGGTGTTATTTGCGCATGGTGTTTTGATCTCGTAGAAAAGAGAGGAACATACAGTATGAAACTCCTAGAGGAGAGATGAAGTTATCATTAGATTTATACTTTTTTGGCATCACAGGTGAGAATTTGAATTCAAGCAATTAAAGCAAGCTACCTAATATGAAGCAGTAAACTACATATTAATACTAAGTTACAGTATGACAGTGATTGTAAAACAAATTCCACAAATGCATATATGGGGGTTATGAAGCCTGTGGAGAAGTGAAAAGTTCATTTTCATTAAGAATGCTGCCCATTACCAACAGCTAGAAACAGAAGAAAATGCACATCCAGATCAATGTTAGTCACACAAATTGAAATTTCCCCTTCATTTCTCAAAGAGGGGAAGCACAAATAAATGAGACAGCCGCAGGCTTATTTACTCAAGTGCTAACAGAGGGGAGGGGAAGATGTGTGTGTGTGTGAGCATGTGTGTGTGTTTGGTTGTTGCTCAAATTTCACAAATTCACAAACATTCACATATTCACATATTTGGTTTGTCCCAAGGTAGAGTGTGCAGTTTCTATGTGTTTGTATGTGTATTCTTCAACAAATATGTCCCGAGGTGCATTCCTGTGAGTTTGGATGTGTGCATGCGTATGTTTGTGTGTGCTTGTGTATATACACTGCCTGTCTATTCTCAGCCCCCCTCCAGAGAGAGGAGGAACTTGCTTCTGTCAGCCCCAGCCTGTCTCTATGTGTTGTGGCGTGCTCTCCCATGGCATCTGGGCCTCCCTATCAGTGAGGGGTAATGAAGACGGGGTCGACTCCCAGTAGGGATGCTCTCTTTGATGTCCACTGGCAGCAGCCAGACTCTGGGAGCTCAGGTTGCATGTGTGTTTGTGTTTATATGTGTGCCTGCGTCAATGTAATTCTCCAGACAATAAGAGATTGCAACTTGCACACACACATTTAGACATACACAATCACACACACACACACACATGCACACAAACAACGACTCATCATTGATGCCTGGCTGCTTTCAGGAATGCTGGCCTCTTTTCACCTCCAGTTTACTTCCATTTTCCTTCCTGCAGTCTGTTTCGGCCGCAGTGCACCAAAGGAAACAAACCACGATCCTACAGCCAATCTGCACCTAGTGCACAAATAGGAAGCTGGCTACAAGTAAAAAATAAAATAAATAAAATAAAACCAAGGATGACTCCTGAGTCACATATGGTCTATGAAGACCTACTGATTCTCACTCACACAGTAGCATGCACTGTAGTCTCCCACTGGCCAAGTAGTAAGATTATTGATTTGGTCTTAAATGTAATAGGGTGCAGACCCTCTAGCTTGTTGCTGGGAGCACTGCCATGGGAGGAATAGGCCTACACTCTAAGTGCACATGCACCAGATCTGGGTCAAATAGTAATGGAAAACTTATTTTCTAATTTATGTTGGTGCCCACTTAGGTGCTGGATGGGTGGGGTTTGCCACATAGGGCAATACAGTGATTGCCAGAAAATTTAGGCAATCATAGGAAAATGTTTCAAGGTAAACTTTTCTGTGATTGCCAATTGGTTTGACATTATCTGAATTGTCCTGGGGCGGCGCAGTGGCTCAGTGATTATCACTGCCTCCTCACCGCAAGAAGGTCCTGGGCTAGAATCTCTGCCGTGGTCCTTTCTGTACGGAGTCTACTTGTTCACCCTGTGTTTGCGTGGGTTTCCTCCCACAGTCCCTAGACATGCAAGTTATCTGCATTAGAGACTCCAAAGTGCCCATAGGTGTGAATGTTAGTGTGCTTGTTAGTGTGCTTGTCTGCCCTGGACTGGTGATCTGTCCTGAGTGTTTCCCTGCCGTCTGCTCAATGCATGCATGCAGGGATAGGCTCCAGCCCCCCGTGACCACGAATAGGGATAAGTGCGTATGGAAAATGAATGTATGAATTGTCCTGATTCAGTAAACTCCACCCATCTGGTACTCCAAGTAGTTCAAACAAATGGCCCACATCTGGCACAAACACATACATAATATAGACAAACTCCGACTCCATAACTTTCTCTCCCTAGCATTGTTGTTGCTGCCCTGCTTCTCTGGTTGCTCCTTGGAGTTCACCTCCAGCCATGAAGCCTCTTATTGTACTTTTATTTGATCTTAAAATGTCTGTTCTATTGAGTTTCCTTTTGGAGAAGTTGGGAGGTGAGGTGGGAGGCAGGAACCATAAGGGTTAATACCTGGATAACATTGATAAGACATTGATGCCTCCAAGGGAGATGCGCTGATGCAGGGATGCAACCCACACAAAACTTCAATGTGTGCACATCTTCCTCTCTGTCTGAGAAACAACAATTCAAGTTCCCTAGGCAGATCCCCATTAAAACCTTATTTAGAGCAGCCATCTGGTGATGTTTGATGTCAGTATTTGGAGCGTTGATAATCGTGTCAATGGTGTAGCATTTTTGATTTCTCTGATATGTTCATGAAATTTGCAAGTCTTACCAGGCAAAGTTGTGAAGAGTGTATCGTTGTCGAATGAGAAAAGAATCAACATGTAAAGACAAACACAGACACGGTGTCCTTCAAGACAAAAAGACACACACACACACACACACACACTTGTACTCACACTCAATGCGTATCTGCTCCATCTCCGACACTTCAGCAATCGATTCTTTCAGGTCTTCTACAAACTTAAGCAGCTCCTCAGCACTCTGGGCGCAGAAGTTGAGCACCTGCTTCTTGTCTGAGCCGAAGGGGGAGAGGATGGTGATGCCATGGGGGTAGACTGAGGAGCAGAGATGGGACATCAAGAGGTTGAGAAGAGAACATACCAGTATTATTTGCATTCCCTGCAATTAGGGCTGGATATTGAAAAATGATACTGACCCATTTTTGGTACAGATGTTACTGTTAAGACATCAGTGGCCTTAATAGTAACATGGATCAAAAAGCTTAAAAACGTCGGATTTGTACAATGATAGCTCAAGTTTTGTTCTCATTTAAAGACATTTTTGCAAAGATAACAAACTATTCTAAACTAGTCTATTTCTATTAATAAAAATAGCTTACTTTAATGAAATGTGAAAGGATCATTTTAGAAGGGCACTGACACTTAATTTATCGAAGCCAGGATCAATATTGAAAAATGCCCAACAATACCTAGCTCTAGCTGCAGGATTGGGTAGGTTACTTTGAAAGTTACTAGTGACCTCAACAAAATCCTAATCAATAACGTATTCTGTTACTACCCAACCCTGCCGAGCTGTCATTAATGAGTGTGAATGCCATTGTGCACCTCCAAAGTGTGCAAAAGTGTGAGGTTTATAATGTTTATAGTAAAAGGTGGTGAAAGCCTACAGAGCATATGTTATAGTGGTCCTGTTCATATCATTTCTTGGGTTGTTTAGGTTAGCAGCAGAGGAAGAGTTCATTTTAAATTGTGGATAACGTTTGTGTGTGGGATTTAAGGCCCCCGTGTCTTAGTCACAGTATAATTCATGACTCTTGCGGAAGTTACATTTAGGTAAAGATGAAGCAAATCTGTACCAAATAATATAGAGTTACTTTTTCTATTGCCTAACCCTCAAGGACTAACCAAACTCCATTGTTCGGTTATCAAAGTTTTCATATTCTTATCTTACATTTTCCAATTCACTGGAAAATTGCCTGTAGCGTGCTGGAGGTGTTTCAACTTCAACCTTCTATGCAACATTTTGCTATAGTTCCTCAAATACAGCAGCAAGTTTTGATCAGTCGATTGTATGAATTACTTATTTTTTCATTTCCAGAGTTACAGCTGAAACATGAGATCGATTTTCCCCAAACTACCATGGATGAATTCTGTAGGTAAATAAGACTAGTCAAAACTATTTTGTATTTTCATTCTTCATCTCGCCCCTGCTCATGTAAGCCTGTGCTTTCCATCTTGAAAAGTACTTTTTCTGAGCCAAGTATAGCATAGTCTTCCTGGCCCAGGGGAACATAGAGGTGGATTATAAATTTTATATTTCCATATCACCTGCCGAGCTAGGCTGCTCGGTTTGGAGGCTTCCAGAGTAGATATCAGCAACATCCAACACTATTTCCAATTTCCATCTGTCCTATACCTGTCCTATACCTATACCATGGACTGATTCCATTAATCATCTGATGACTGAATCGGCAGGGTGAAAAACTTGATCATTCAGCACCCTTTCTTTACACAGGCTCAGAAACACACACACACACACACACACACACACACGCACACACACACACGCACACAGATTTGGTGTAGTGTGTTATCCGTCTGCTGTTTGCATTTCATTCAAGTAACTAGTTCATTTCAGTTATAGTTAAATATTTCAAGCAAGTTGTCTGCAGTGAAGACTTACACTTCACCACCACATATTGTGGTGACTTACACTCATTTTCAAACAAGTGGAACTGCATGCCCAGTAGGCCCATGGCTTTGCAGAAGGTGTAGGCTGCAGAACTCTTCTTCTTTGGACACAGCTTCAAGATCTGAGGACAGAACGCAATTGTGATACAGGTGTGAAAAAAATAAGACATCTGAGGCTTGCTTTTTTCAAAGTCGTTGTTTAATCTTCAAGAGATGAAAAAAAATGTCCTTGAACATTTTTGAAAGACAAAGGGTACTCTTGAATCTAATTGGTGAGTGGTTTAAGTTGATTACCTTTTTGATTGAAGAATGACCTCAAAGAAATGTACATTTGAGTATTTAAAAAACAAGCTTATCTCCAACAATTTCTGCATGGACAAACATCCATTCTCAGAGCCAATCTAGCCAATACTCACCTGCACCATAACCTTCAAAAAGGTAATAACATTTCATACTGTGTACCAATGCTCCAATTTCTAGCAAAAACAACGCCAAGGTAAGCTCATATAAGAATGCATTAGCGTTGTTACAGAGATTTTTCATGGAACAATCTTCCAGATCTTCCAGATCTTCCAACACTTTCGACATAATATGTTGCTAGAATGTAACCAAATTCAAGGAAAAGTCCCAATAACTTTCATTGCGTACTATAAAATCTCTGCCCCGCTTTCAAAGCAGGCAAAAGAAAATGTCTGGAAAACACCGTACTGCTGCCTTTTAGTGCCAAATGAACAGAATTACACTGTGATGTCAGAGAACGTCTTTTCCCGCTTACTTCCGCAGTCTTTTAAACTCCCCTCCCTGAGCCACCAAATTACTTTTGGTGCTGTAGCAGAAAAAAAGAGGAGAAAAAAAGAAAGACATATTACTTTTCCCCTTGCTGAATTTTGTTGGAGAGAGATCAAGATTTGACGTAATTATGAGAGCAGTTTAATTCTTTTGATAGATAACCTCTATGTGCCTCCTAATGAGCACATTAATTATGTCCAACATTAAAACCTTTGATTAATTCCCCATTCTGCACGACTTTGGACCAAATGAACAACTTATCTGTGCTGTGGCCGGAGTTAATTCAGTTAGTTCATTGCTGGCCCTTAGAGCTGTACTTGCAGGAGCCAAATCTTTGCTTATAAGTGCCCTGCGACACTGCATCTGCTATTATCTATTATTAAAAGAAATGGCCGGTGCGTTCTGAGTTAGGAAACAACATAACAGAAGCGAGGGCGCCTAGAGAAATGGTGCACTGTTAAAGTAGGTGATGGTGCACTGCAGCTGTCACAACAAAATAAGCAGCTT
The DNA here is from genome assembly GCA_900323365.1 of Monocentris japonica. Lineage (NCBI taxonomy): Eukaryota > Metazoa > Chordata > Actinopteri > Trachichthyiformes > Monocentridae > Monocentris > Monocentris japonica. The sequence goes on from OOFE01013370.1 coordinate 9,758, forward strand.
TAAAGCTTCACTGTGTGTAGCGGAAACAACCATTTTAGGAATTTTTGGAGCGTTTGAGTCTATCCTAGCCCACTCTGAACATGTCAAAACAACGTAAAAAGCAGATGTGTGCTCTTACATTGAATGTCCCATTAAAACTGTGCCGTTAATGAAGAGGACAGAGTGCCTTTTTGTATACTTACCACAATAAGATCATTGAAAAGGAAGACTTCTCTCTGGTGGGCCGCCTGTTTCTGGGCCTTGTTGACGTCTGTCACTTCAAATAAACGACTACAGCACACCAGTCTTCTGTGAGGGACAGAAAGGACCTGCACAGAGAGAAACAGGGACTCAGACAGAGGGAGACTCATTAAGAGTAGATGAATTGGAGGCTTCAAAACAATTCAAATTCAAAACTACACTCTCCTCTACAATGGCAGGCAGGTTGAAGCCTCCATTTGAGGCTTGGACATCCTTCTCTCATCAATAATAGCCTCTATAAATCGAAGAACCTTTGCTCCATAAAGACTTAGTGACAAATTGAGTGCAGGCAAAAAGAACTTGAAACCCTTCACATAAAAATGGACAGAGTAGATATATGAATGGATGGAATATAGAAGTGAAAGAATAAACTATGATGACAGGAAGTGGAGTTAAAGAAGCTGTGGAGTGTGTGTGTGTGCAAAGATTCAGTCGATCAATTTGCAGGTGAGACCAACTAGACCACTTTGAAACACCCAGATATGGGCTTGTGAGACTCTGGCAGTAAAAGCTCATAGACCAGATTAAAAGACTGTGCACTCTGTTGTATTTTGGCTATGGTATTATAAGAGGCGGGCGGGGGTAGGGCAGTCGCTGAGATTGGGAACAAAATAGAAAGTAGTGAAGCGAAACAGGGAGACATATGGGGCAATTTAGTTCAGGCTGGGGAACTACACATAATTCACCGGGGTTAAAAGTTGAGAGGTGCATGGACCCACTCAAGTATTACAAAAAAGACCCTGGACTGACTGCAAGAGTACAGCATCAGAACCTAAACCTTCATCATGAGATTGTATTGAATTGAATATGTGCTGCGGTAAACATGAAACGCGGCACGCTGAGACAGATTAATGACACGAATGCGAACCCAAAGGGATTATTCCTAAAATCTTAATTGGGGCAACCGATAAGACGTGTTGTCTCCGATAACTCTGGAGGCTGAGGGGTTATCCAAGGTCTTGACAAATGGTAACTGTGTGTCCCCCTCAGGAGAACATGGGAATTAATGTGGGTTTACATGGGTGTAATTTTGCTCCCACTTCAGCACGCAGGATTATGTGCTTGCCTAGGGTCAAACAGCAATCGAAAGACACGATGTTTGCTTCAGATGTTCTCTAGGTTTGTCTTAAACGAAGAAATGCAGTGCTCTCTGTTTGTCTTTCATAGGAAAATGCACTTTCACTGTCGATTAGGTGTGAGTAAGCAAACTAGCTCTCTTTGCTGTTCCTGTTAGATGTGTGTTGTCTACTGTCCATTGTATTTCTTGCACCATATGTGAGGTTCTGTTGTACAAGCTGCTAATGTATGTCTCTGCACAAATGTCACCTATACAAATTCCTTTATACTTATCATAGCAATTCTGTTTCTTTGGAAAGAGGAGACAGCGATGGGAAGATTAAAAGAGAGTGAAAGGAAGGGTATAAGCTGCGTGAGCTAAACTTGAGCAGAGGCTACAGCATGTCAATAATATGCTGCAGTTCTGTCCCTAGAGGCCAGGCTTCTCTCTAGGATTTAAGTGCTTTTCCCCATTTAAGCAGATTACACTGTAAAACTGCCTCATGCCTTTGGAGAGTGATCTAATATAATGTTCTTGCCTCTTCACACTCAGATTTGTCTCACCCCTCTTCCATCCACCTTTCCACTTTCCATCACTGCAGAAATCCACCAAATCGTCAGTGGCTCTCGGGTTGATCCCCTCTCCATGATCAAACACAAATATTCCCCTTTTCTCTATTTCGCTGTTCATTTTTCTCTCAGTGATTTTCCTCATCTCGCCTCCACTGTTCCCTGTGTCTCACCCCTCACCCTCAGTGTCTCTCTCCTGCTGCCCCCTCTCTTGTCACTGCAGGGTATACAGACTCTCGCCCAGCTTCCCGCAGATAGCCCCGTTTCTCATTACACTAATGTTTGAAACGTGCAAAGACATCATTAGCTGAAATGCTGCTTGCTCATCCCCACAAGCAACTACTTTCCTGAAAGGGTTGTAAAGACATGGCATGGTAGGAGAGAGTGTTTGCCAATATATTCATTATCAGATTAGCTGCGCAACTGTTTAATGAAAAACAGATTCGTATCCACATCAAATATTTTGGGAAGTTTGGACTGTATTTTAGTATTTTAATACTTCCTTGCTTTCAGACTTGAACATTCATCATCACATTCGTGATGATGAATGTTTGACTTTGGTCAAGTCAAATATTTATGCCAAACAAACTCCCCTATGATGAATCCTAGCAGGAAAACCCTTCTCATTTCTTCTTAACATAATAGATTATAGCTTTTAAACCACAATCAAGGCGTCCTGACACCTACTGTGACAGTGTCTCTTATCTTTGCAAGAAAAAATTTATCTAACACTCTTTTTAAGGCAGACAACTCTCACGGGCAGGAATAGGCAGTGTCACAACAATCCATCAGTGTTTTGGCTATGACAACACTCTCTCTGTCATCCTATGGCTACTCATTCATCACTGAGAGACACGTAAAGGCACAGGCCATAAAATACTAAAGCACCGGCCCTTTCAATGTCAGAGATGCAATGTCATTCTGAAAGTTAACAGGATATAACTGAGGTGAAATTTAATGGAACAACTCAGTGGAAGTGTCGCTTCATTCAGATGTTGATGCATATCAGGCCCGACAAACTTGTATCAGCTTTTGACGTTAAATGCTAAAGCCATCAGGTAGAGCGCTGTTTATCATTTTGTTGAAGATTCACTGAAGCTGGCAGTTAGACTCTTGACTGAAGGAATTCCAGTCATCAACCATTTGCTGCTCACGTTGGCTGACCGAGCTGTCTTAATATTTTTAACCTTAAAGAGTTAAATAGTCTCATGATAGCGGTGGTTAACGATGTATCTAGCTGGAGTAATGACCTGAGGAAATGACTGCGGTGCTGATGAGACATTTAAGGGCTAATAAATGGACTTCGCTGATGCTACTAAGGCTAGGTGACGGCGACAAGGTCTTGACTACAGAGTGAGTGACTCTTGGCAAGGAGTTTGCTGAGGTGTGTGTGTGTGTGTGTGTGTGTGTGTGTGTGTGTGCAATAAAGATGCATCTGAAGCCTCTGAACAGTGCAAGGCTAATAATGTGTGTTTTTGTGTGCATGTGTGCTTGTGCTCTCACCGTTTTCATGCCTACGATGGACTGCTCCACCTTGGAGACGTAGGTGACGTGGTCCTCGTTGGAACGCAACTCCCTCTGTTGTATCCGTTCATAGATTCCCACCACCATGTCTCTGGGGATGTCTGCTCCGTCGTCCACACCTAAGAGGAGGGCAGATTAGACACATGCATGTAGAAACACACCAGCTATTTGTTGCTTGTAATTGTAGGTCTCTAGAAATGTAATCTCCTTTGACAGTTGGAGTGTAAGATGGAGCAGAGATGCATTGAATGTGACTACCTGTATGTGTATGTATGTGTGTGTGTGTGTCGATTGGAAGCAATATATATATGCCTTTGAAATGAATCAGCAAATGTGTCACTGCTGCAGGAGGCTGATTGGGTTAACACACATCCCATCTCCCTGTCATTCTCCCCCTCATTCTCCTCCTCTCTGTCTTTGTCTTTCACTGTCTCTCCGTGAAAGAATGACAGAAAGCAATTTGAAAGGAGGTTAATTGGCGAGCAAAAGGTTAAGGCCTCCCCACTATATAAAAAAAAAAACAATTCTGTCTAGAACGTGCAAGTTGAGGCCGTGGCATTTCGCCTCCGGTGAGGCTGCATGTTATTTAGCTGAAAGGTTGCCCTCGAGATGCACCCCATTATATCTGCGCCACTGTATCACACTGAGTGGTACATTGAGCCTTCAATGGGGCTGGATGTGTTTGGAGAAAATGAAGCCGCCACTAGTGATGGCAGTGACAGTGAGGCACCCTGGGATATGCTGATACATCACTCCACATTATGGAGTCAGCACAGTAAAGAGAGAGGGAGAGAGAGAGTCAGACAGACAGAGTGAGAGGGGGGAGTGGAGAAAGGGATGACCAGGGGGAAATGTGTGTAATGTGTCACAGTAATACTTTCTATTTTTTGTTTAATGTCTCCCTTTTTCTCATTTTCTGCCACTCCTCCCTCTCCCCCTCTCTCACCCACTGTCTTTGTATCTACATGTCTTCCATCTCTTCCATCCTCTGTATCTGGGGCCCTGCATCTACCCTTTCCCTGTCTCCTCCTGTCTTTATCACCCCAGAGAGCGTGAAGCGCGAGCTATAGCAAACCCTATTGATGAATGCCAGCCCACCACAATGACTCAAAAGCTGACGTCAACTGGCTGTGCAAATCTGGGAGCATGCTCTCTGAAAGGACAATCAAACAAATAGAGGATGCAGAGGCAGAGACACCACACAATGTTCACATTTCAATGGTGAGCTGGCGTATATTGTGTTTGCTATTGGCCAACTGTGGAATGGCTTTGACATTGACGGTCCATTTGAACTGAGATAATGACATTTCTATGGTTCTTCATTACCATTGGTTTGTGGTGTATAATTGCATTTCACCTCAGTCAATTAGTTAAGTGGAGAGCGAAAGAGAGAGAGAGAGAGAGAGAGAAAATGGCAAACTGAGCAAAAGAGAGACCAAGAGACAGTGTCACCTTCTAATTTCCATAAGATGCCCAAATTGATTTTCCAACTTAATTGAATTGTGGGAACGATCTGGATGAATCTATTACACTGGTTCTGCATCGACCTCGCAGAGCCCCGACTGATTCCAATGAGGGAGAGTAAAAAACACTATGACGCTCCCGTCTCTTCCTCAACAGCATCAATCTGAATGTGAGAGGCAGGAATCATGGCTGCTTTCTGCCGGTAAAGCGGAGGGGCAGGAACAGACATGCATCCGCATTTGTATAACCTTTATTTATCAAGGGAAGGTTGACTGAGCACAAATGCAACATCCTGCTGCACACTCACACAGTTACAAACATTCACACCTGGGAGCTCAATACGACCACAGTCTTCTACTGCTGGCCAGTGTGCAGCTCCACTGAATCCACTGGGGTTTAGGTGTCTTGCTCAAGGGCACCTCAACAGTAGATGTTGATTCATTCTTTTTCACAAGCCTATTTCTGGACTATTAACTCTAGACAAAAGGCTTTAAAAGCCATTCAATGGTGGGCGGTTTTCCAGTCTCTGGTGCTAAAGGCAAATTAAATGCTGATAAATCACCATCTCAACAGTGAGGATGAAAAGAGTGACATGTTTGTTTCTTTAACCGATTTTTATCACATTACGTTCCGCGTGATGTCAGAACGTAATGTGTAATGTGTGACGTAACTTTATAGATCCTGAAAGGATCAAGGATTACCCCTTGACAGGAAGGTCAAAGGTCAGGGTCAGCTACAGGACAGCACCCAGGCAGCTGGTAGGGATTCAGTGTCCTGCACTGACACTTACCCCTCATTTTCAACTAATTCATTTTATTAATCTCCCTTTCACGTACCTTTTCCTCCCCTCGCATTCACACACAAACACACTGCTGTGTCCCATACCACGGAGGTTGCGTATGAAGTCCTCCAGCAACATCTTACGGTCGGGCTTGATGTTGGGGCTGTACATGTCGGTGTTGAGCAGGATGATGGCGAAGGCCAGGATGAAGATGGTGTCTGGGTTGTGGAACTGCTGCACCACGTCTGGGTTACACATGCAGTAGCGCTGGCTGTGGGAGTAAAGGAGGGAGGAGTAAAAGACAGAAATGGTAGGGGAATGAGATTTACAGGAAGGGAAGGGAAATAGGAGATGTGGAGAAAAAGACAGGACGGGGATAGGGGTGAAGAAGTGGGTGGGGAAGAGATTTGGGGCAAACAAGCAAAAGAGGGAGAAAAGGAGACAGGAAGGGATGAGGGAGGATAGAGGAAAGAATGAGAGTAGTGATTGATGTGGGTCATGACAAAGGACAAAAAGATAGAGGAATGATGGAAAGGAAGGCACAGAAAGACGGAAGAGAGAAAAAAGTTTCATGAGGATGAACATTTTGAAAAGATTAGGTGAATAAAGCAAGAGGTGACATTTAGAGGAAAATGGGTAAAGGAAAGGGAGGGAGTGGTGGAGAACAGATGGAGACAGATGCATGGGGAAAATATGAGGGACAGAAAGGGATAAATAATAGGAGAGGGGGTGACAGATGGGAGAAAAGAGACAGAGAGAAGAGAGGAGGCAGGCAAGTAGGAGTGTTAGAGTTAGCTCTGTCGCCCTTATACACAAACTCTCAGCATTTAACCTTGGGAGCTGTACACACAACATGGTCATAAAAGCCATGACACAAGTCATCTATGAATGTTACACTCAGCTACCAGGTAAAAGTTATGGCTAACATTTTGCTTGTGGCTTCTTCTGTAGCTGTGACCTGCCTGTCAGCAACAATTAGCCAAATGAACCTCTCACTGGGTGCCCCTTTGAAGCAGTATGCCTCTTTATAAGTGTGTTACACCTGCTGGGTCGGATGGTTACAGGAACCATGAATCTAACAGAGAGCTTGGTGTGTGTGTGTGTGTGTGTGTGTTCACCTGTGTGTGTGAGTGAATATGGGAGGGGGCGGGACGGCATGGGGAGGGCTGATGCAGTTCAGTTCACCTCTGTTCCTCTCCATGATTTGCTATTATCTTTTCATTGCATTTTTCACAAAATAATGAAAAGCTGCATCCTCCTTAAACCATAAGTGAAATGCCTTGTTGTTGTTGTTGTTGTTGTTGTTGTTGTCACTAGGCAACTGCCAAGAAAGACCATTGAGCATAAAACCCTCCTAGACATTCTCCCACCTGTGTGAGTTTGGTAGTTAACACTGCTGGGTTTATACCAGTAGTTTAAAATGTGAAATCCCTTATGTAGGCACTTCTGATAAAGACGAGACGGAGAACGGGCTCTGTTTGATGTAGCTCCCGAAAAACACGCTTGAATATAAGAGAGGTTGGAGAAGGGAAATACCGCTGCGTCTCGTGGCTACGGAAACCATAAAGCCAACAGATGAAGAAACCTACTGCAGGTGTTTGTGTACCTGTGTGTTGCGCATGTGTGTGTGTTTGTAACACAAAGAGTGGCTGTGCAAGGAGGAGAGAGACAGATGACGATTTCTCATCACCCCCTTTGTCCGGGCTCTGGAAAGTAAATGAACAACAAATAAGCAGTTTACAGTGTAGCAGTTCCAGGTGATTTTATAAGTGGTACTACAATTACTTTGTATGAGAAAGAAGAAACACATGCATTCCAACATCACAACAAACTGCTCTGGCCTTACAAGAGGATAAAAATTAAACTGAACTCCTGTGTGTGCGTGTGTGCCTCACTGTGTATGTCTGTCTTTGTGTGTGTGTGTGTGTGTGTGCCAGAGTGTGTATTTGTGCCAGAGTGTGTTCTTCCGTTCTGCCCTCATATTACTTTTCAGCCTGATAATCATGGGGCTATACACAGATGTTTATTCACATCTCTGTGCCTGAAAACCTCAAATCAACAGCAACCAATAATTATGCCCTTGTCAGTGAAATCCTAATTTAGCACCATGCAGTGAAAACCTCAATTCATCCTATTTTCTTTTTGTGTGTGCACAAAAAAGATGAAAAATGCAAAAAAAAAAAAGAAAAAAAAAGGAGGGGGTGAAATGGCATGTAATTCTGCTCTTGAGTAGATTTGGCAGTCTCAGTGTTTGGCCTGTGACGCAGTCTACCAAACTGATTTTTTTCATCAACACAATGTCATCCATCAATCACGACGGTCCAAAACCTTTCCTTGACCTAAGAGGTAAAATATATGGGATAGCAGGATAGAAAGAGTGTATATTTTGATGTGACTAGAATGAGAGTAAATAGGAAAGGGGACTCTGCATACTATCCCTCTACTCAATGATGCAGACAAGAAAATGTGAACTGAATGTGGGAAACTGGCTGAAAGTATTGGTTCATTCATGAGCACACTGACGCAGCAAATACTGAGGCTGCTTATTTTCACTCTTCCCCTCTCACTTTTTCACTGCTGCTTCAAATTCCTTTCACTTACTTCAGACATGTCTCTCCCTCTTGCTCTCTCTCCCTCTGAGTGTATAGAGGGATATCAAAGCCCAGGAGCAGGGGAGGCAGGCAGAGAGAGGCAGTGTCGGTTATGCAACGGTGGTTATTTATAAACCTTCCTCCCTCTATCTTTCCTCTCGCTCCTTCCTTTCCCATTTTGTGTCTCCTCGCCCCCTGTCTACCTCCTGATAGCACGCAGTGCCAGCCTGATGTCCAAACATTACTCCTGCCAAACCCTCTGCCTATGACTATGACAATGCCACCTTTTTCTCCTCGTTGGGCACCTTGACAACTACGACAGGTGGTTGCAACACAAGAGGATCTGGGGAAAACAGTTAACATTAACACACGGTGCCGCAGCTGCACCGCAAATCGTCTCCCTGTCACAAATTGTGACCAGGAAATTACATGCTGCCTGGTTATTTAGATGGGGCTGAAATGACAGCCCTGACATGTAGCCAAGCAGAAGGAAAGAAGAAAACACAAGTGTGTGTGCACACGTGTGTGTTAATGTTTGCATTTGATCGTGCCAGCATGTCTGCTTCTTCCCTCTTTAGCATGTTTGTCTGGGATTCCCGCTGAGTCCAGAACACCACAGGCGCTGAGCTCAAAACGCAGCAGCTCAAGAAATGTAAAAATTGACAGAATAGCATTTTCACCTTCCAGCCTGTCCATGAAAATTGATATGTATGTTTGATTATCAAGAAAGTAAGAATAAATGCGTCTTAAAGTCCCAACTGTGCCTTCGGTTTGGCACAGAGGTAATTCTACAGTGAAATTGTTTCATCTCAATTTTCACACCTGCTTGAACATCAACGCACCCAGAGTTGCATTACAATAGAAACAATGATTCCAATAGACTAAATGAAGGCTATTTTGTAAAACCCGCTAGGGAAATAAATATGAACATCCCACTCCTTTCCAGCATCTAATTCTCTCTGCAACAATCTTTTTGTAGGCTGTCAGACATGCATAGCACACATTTGCTCTTGATAATATGTCCACTCACTAGCAGTTGAATGGATACCAGTGATGAATAAGTACTAGCAAACCTAATTTTGCTTTTGCGGATATGTTGGAAGTATGGATACAAGTAAACCCTTTAAGATGAAATGTTGTAAACTCTCAAAATACCTGTGAACGTATTGCGCAATAAACCCACTCCCTCTCGGTCAGTACTGCTTCGGTATTTACCTGAAGGCCTCGATGAGACGCTCCACCTTCTGGGCTTCACCCTGGACACGGATGTGAGCCTGGAACTTCCTCAGCGCTTCGTCCAGCTCCATGCCCGAGAAGTCCATCTCATCCACCACGCAGCTGGTCAGCAGAGAGGGAAAGAAAGAAAGAAAAAATATTAATAAATATAACTTTCCACATAGAGCCAGTTTAGCGTTCATATCTATGCATCAACATCATCATGGCTGCCCCTGTGGCGGTGGGATGGGTGAACCTGTGGATGGTGACTCATGATTAGAGATGTGGAAGTTTTGCTCATCTGCTTCAGGGTCACAGCACCTCTCTGCTTACTCCAGGTATTAGCCACGCACGGACACCTGGGATAAGACTAGGCTGTCTATCTACTCTCTGCCGCGACTGCCAAGACACACACACACACACACACACACACACACACACACACAATCCCTCCGAGCAGAAAATCCTCCCATTACCTGAAAATCCCAGCTTAATGATTTTAATTAAAAAAAGCAAAATATCTTGCCCAATGAATTCAGGAGGATAAATAGAACGTGGGTAATTTGGAGGGGGAACGAAGGTTTTAAGTGAAAAGGTGACTTTGTAAATGAGTTTTGAAAGTTTTCCCTGATTTGATGTGAGATGCTGAACAGAATGATAATCAGAGTGTTTCTGAATTCTCAGGATGTTGAATTGAGATTAGAAAAATTCAATTCGTGAAAATGCAATGACATGGCATTTTCAAAGGAACAGTGACAAATGGAATTTTAGAGCAGAGAAAATATTGATGCTTAAAAACAAATCCTAGCATGCATCTACTATATAGCTTAGCCCTTAACACAACACAATACAACTTGCTGAACCCTGACCTAATGATCTTTAGATAACACATTTTATTTGTAGTGCACTTTTACTTAAAAAGGTAAAAAGTGATCTGTTACGCTTCATTAAAATTGGTTGGTCATAGTAAAACCAAGAGTGTAATGCTTTAATAACTCAACATTAGCAGTGGCAATGATCACGATGCTGGCATTTTATGTGGCTTCCGTCAAAATCGATCACCGTCAATTTCTGGTTTAAGCCACACCCATTTCCATTTTTTATCCAAATACAAATACAAATAATTTTGATGGCTGAAGAAATACAGATGCAAATACAAATAGTGCCTTCTCGCAACACCCCTATACCCTATATAGCGCAAAGTAATCTGAAAGTAAGTTTGTCAAGTAACTAGTAACTGTAAGGCAATACATTTTTAAAGTAACCTGAGGTGTGGACAACATATTCCAAAGGAAGATGACGCCGTTCATCTCAAAATACGTATTTGTTGATTTGATTTTCAGAAGCAGAATCATTGTGGCTATGATAACAATGATTATGCCTCTGATATCCTGCTTATTACACCTGCGTAACCCTGGAGTGAAGACAGAATCACACACTCTTACAAGCTTGGATGCACGCATGTA
>OOFE01013372.1:0-16007 GCA_900323365.1 Monocentris japonica
TTGAACAGAGACAAAAGCGTATCAGCTGCTTAAACAATCAGCCATGCAGGAGAGGCTGCAGAGTTCTGGAGAGGAGGAGGATGGCCTGTCAGGTAAGAGCAGAGGTCCCACCACCACCCTGCCAGACAAGTAGCTAGCCACTGGAGCCTAACCATTGGTCAACACTGGCCATATGTTCTCACATCCCATAAAAACACACTATACAAAGACCACATTTCTCATGTATGCAGATTTTATGAGCAAGAGTCAAAGGGCAGTGCTCTCAGCCATTCGCCATGCCGTACAAAGGCAAACCGCCGTAACCGCAGTTGACCAAATGTGTAGTTACTGCGGTTTGCCTTTGTACGGCAGCATAAGTTACCGTATTAATATGCATCTTAGATTAGCTCATGATGTCCAAATCAAATGGTTTTATCTAGCCCTGTTTGCTCTTTTAAGGAATAAATGATGGCCATGAAGAGGACCTAGGGAGGGCCAAGCACTCCTCACATCAAGACCCTTACCCTCGGTAAGAACATTGTTATTATTCAACGGGCCACAGGAAATGGGCCACCAGACACCAAAGTGGTTGATGTACATTTGCATGGCCGCTCTCATAATTCCCTGTTCATTTCCATAAGATCAAGGGGGCGCCACCCATTAACTCGCTCACAAAGACAAAAGGCCCCCAAAGCCTCTCTCCCTCACTATTTGCTGGGTTCAACCAGGTTTTAGGAATCAAAAGCAAAACAGCCACGAGGAAGATGAATGGGAGTTCTAATCTCACTGTCTTGAGGCTCGTCGTCAGAGTGCAAACTGATCATGTCAAGAAGAGAACTAGGGACAACTGTTTTGGAAGAAGGGGACTCAAGTGTTGACAAGGACAAATGTCCTTTCATTTTTCATCCTTGAAACGTATTTAGGCTGCTCAAATCAGAGCCCTAAGTGGGTCGGAAAGAACATCTAATGATAAATAGCTTGGTGGAGGCTAACACCATCGTGCTTACATTTGAATATCAACACGACTTCATCAAATCTACAATTGCACGTCGGGTCCTTAGAGCACCTCTTCACCACAAGCCCATTTGGGCTCCTGTAATGGCTGGGTAAACGTTATGAGGAATAATCTTCTCTGATTTCATGTGATTACTGGGCACCACGCTGACACAAGGGCCTGAAGTCTGTATCTCCCTGGCCTGGCCAGCGGGCTCTCCCAGTCTGCCTATTAGCCCAGGGAAGGGCCTAATGGGCTGGCTCTGTTGTGGTCCTCATAGCTGCTGATGTCTGCTGCTGCCAGCCCTGATGACCGCCCTCTTTAATAAACATGAGCCAATTTCGGGCCCAGACCCTCTCAGATGGTGCCTGTCTCCCGTCATTAACACACATGGGAAGCCTGCAGTTTATGTGATAAAACAAAACCCAGAGAACAAAAAACTAGAAGAAAAGAATGACGCAAGCAGCGATGAGACACCAGTTCTGTACATAAGTAAAATGAGACTAATGGGTAGTTATGCATGCCTGACACTCTAATCTCACTAGGGGAAAGAAGGAAGCTGTGCCAAGTGCCGCTGGTCACCATCAGCCCTCTCTTTGGTCTTACGTTGGCTTTCCCCCTGTCTTTTTTTTCTGCTTCTCCTGGACGCTTACATTTAAGCATTCCACTTACCACAGTCACTTCTTGCGCTTTATTGCTTCTACAAGTGGTCTGGAAGCCCTGCACTTGAGGGGAAGCATAACACTGCAGCATGCTCTTGCCCTGCTTCTCTCCTTTCTCTCTCTGTCTCACTCTCTCCCACTCTTTTGCCCTTTCTCCATCTCTTCGCCCCTCTTCCTCTCTGACTGATCCTCTCTTCCTGTATTTTCCTCTCCCCCTCTCCATCCTACTTCTTAATTATTTGCTTTATTTTGTCAGTGAGCTGATGAGTGACATCAAAAGGAGGATGGAGCTGGACTCAAAATACAAAATGGCTTCCTCTCTGTTGTCTTAGACAATAATTATGATTTGCCAGTTAAGCCTAGACTACAGCCGAGGGATTGTAGTTTAAAGCAGAGGCTTTGGTGCAAAAAATGCATTTATAGCCCTTTGTGTGGCTCCTCATTATGTGTGGGCCCGATTCATTAAGTAATTGGTTTGCAGTTGTTTACATGAGTATTAAGGCCCTCTATTCAGGGGCCTTTGAGAGATACATTGTGCAAATGTTGCATGTTATGAATGCAGAATGAGAGGCGGGGGGCCAGTCCTATTGGCCAAACACTGCACTCGGCTGAAAAGCGAGAGAAAAGCACTGGGTGCTGCTTTGCATAGCAATGACTAGGGCCTTAATAAGCTTTACAGATTAAATACATGCAGTCTATACAAGATGCAAAGAGATACTCTTAACACATTTATATGTGCTCATTTCACTATTATGGCTTTGGAGAGAATTGGGGTCTTTCATATGCTTTTTTTTCTCTCTCTCTCTCTCTCTCTCCCACACAGCGTTTTTCAGTCAGATACTTTTATAGAATGTGCTGTTTATTGTATTATAACTCACAGGGAAGCGGACTGATCTGCAACATTTATGAAGGATTTGTCCATTAGAAATCTTTTGCTGTCTTTGTGCGTGGCAAAGCAAAATCACTTTGTGGTTGAGTGGGGATGAAAGGAATAATGCACGAAGGAGTGAGTCTTAATAAGCAGCTGCACTCCATGTAAAGACCACTTGTTCCCCTTTGTACGCGAGTGCATGCCACTGCTTCCTCTCGTGCAAAGAATCATTGTGCTCCTTTCTACTGTAGGCATTTCAGATGCCACTCTTTTCTTGTTTTATTTTTGTTTTTTTCTGCCTCTTATTTTGCCCCTGTTTCTGATCCTTAAAAATGCTTGAACACATGTGCATGGACACACACACAAACAAGAACCCTCCAGTCATCAGCGGTGTGATTGTTGTGGCTAGTCCCTGCTTGACAAAAACCTTGACTCAACAATTAGTGGTTTACAGCTCTGCCTTGGACAACAGGATGTGCATTCGCCCTCCAATCACTCAAAGTGTCATAATCAGAAGCGCTCTCTCTCCCTCTATGTATCTGTATCTCTCCCTTGCTCTCTTTCCCTTTCTCAGGGAGAGGCTGGGGGAGGCGATGTGTGTGGCATCTCTGACAGCTCATTGGGAGGAGGGGTGAAGGGGACACGAGCTGGGAGAAAGGAAGGGAGAGAAGGGGATGTAGAAAGAGAGAGTGGGAGATAGAGGGAGACAGAGAGACAGTAACAAACAAAGAGGTAGTGAAAGAGCGAGTATTACTGGTCCAACATGCAGTCAGTGTAGGGAAGCATATGTTAACAACACAATATGATTGTTAGAGTAACACCTAAAGCCACAGTCTTGTATGATCAGCGGTACAGGGATATTGGATATATATTAGTGTACATGGTTGTTTTGGTCTGAAAAGAAAATACCCTGTCAAAAACAATCCACTCCAAACCCACCACCCTTTTTTAATATGTTCTTTCTTATATATTAAAAGATAGCAGTTGATATCTTCCAATTTAGGATATAGATAGAGATTTAAAATACGGCAAAACAGAACAAGTAAGAGATTGACCCTACAGATGAAGGCAGCATTTAGATGATCCAGCCAGAGGAGGTCACTGTCCTGCACTGGCTACCTCATCTTCACCTCAGTTATCCACATGGAAATAAACCACAGGAGACCTTTGATTGCCTTATGATAAAAGTTCAACAGTCACATTTGCTAGGATTTTTTTTTTTTTCATTTTAATTTGATTTGTCAAATTTAACTTTTGCACATTATTCACACCTCAATGCATTCCTTAAAATAATTTTGTGGTTTTTATGTATGTTTATGGGGTAGTGTGTGTGTGTGTGTGTGTGTGTGTGTGTGTTTCATGACTTGGCAAATGTTAGGCTATCCTCCTAGGTGAATGATCTATCCTGCAAACATCCCCTGCACTGTCTGTCTCCCCTACACTGCCACTAGTCAGGAGTAGAGCGCCTGTGTTGAAATCATTGGCAAAATGCCCCTTTCTCTGAGCTGCAGTACTTGCTCGTCGCCAGCAGAGAGCACTCACATGTTAGAGAGTGCCCACTCACAGTGCACTCACAGTTGCCTCTCACTGTTGGCCCCCACTAAGGGCTATGTCCTGGTACCATTCAGGCCTGTTAGAGAACATCTAAACGGGAGCCTAAACAATGTTTCTGTAGGGTCATAGCAGGGATGGGAGTAGGAGTTGATGGGAATGATGAGGTGATGGGTCTCCCTTTACCTTTAGACAAGCGCTGCTGCGCAAGAGTACTATTGTGCTATTAGCATTCATGTGTGGGTGGCAGGAGCTTAAAAAAGCCAGGGTAAATAAAAGCAGTTTTCTGCCTATTAGTTTGCGCAAGCTAATATTAAATGCTGGGTAAGCATTATTTCCACAAACCTAATCCTATAACGTGACTACCACATGATAAGTGAAATTCATGGTCCAATAAGATCAACACATAAAGTAGTCTTACATGGCAGTTGTTAAGGAGGGCGGTTGTATGATATTTTTTTTGGTCATATACTATTGGATATGTTTGTATATAACAAACACAACACCAGACATGTATCTCCTTATGAAATGGACATTAAAGTAAACCCAACTGAGATGTAAGAGCATAGCCTTATATAGTGTTTTTATGCTCTTTGTGAGTGTAGGATGAAAGTGTATAGTACATGCTGGCATCAGCTGAATGTTACATTGACTTCAGTTAACTTCAAATTTATGAGGAGGGTAGTAGTAGTAGTAGTAGTAGTAGTAGTAGTAGTAGTAGTAGTAGTAGTAGTAGTAGTAGTAGTAGTTGCTGTTTATTTATTCCACAGTGCCTTTATAGCTGAGACACCACAAGTGATAACACAAAGCACAATCAGGACACTGTTCACACGGGCAAACAAACCAACAAGCCTAGGGTGTCTGCAGGTCCTGATGAAGTCTTAAAATGTCTTCATATTATCTAAACTCAAGGACTAACCATTTAAATTAATGTTAGAGATCTTAAATTAGTTTGTGTGTGTTTTTTTGGTGTGCTGTTCTTCCTTTGAGAAATTAGTCATGCAGACCATATTCTGATAGGTCTACAGTTGTTTTCATTTTCACATTTTTTCAATAAGATTGGTATTATATTTAATTCTAACTGGCATTAAAAATGTCTTAAAAAGTCTTAAATATATGTTGATGAAACTTGGCACTCTGCGTGCCATTGTTCTGTGCATACAGTGTGCCTGACATGTAATCGCTCACATTACCTTCTGTTGTTCATATGATCTCATTTGGTCTGAAAATCCACCATTTAACCTGCTATAAGACATCCTCATCAATAGATAATACATATAATCCATCACTGCAAACTAACATTTTCCTTGCTAGCTGAAAATGATTTTTTTTATTAATTTTATGTCTTTGTGTATTTAACCTCTGATATGCCCATTTGAAAATCAAGGGACTTTCCCTCAACTCATAACAGCAAAGCCATATAATGGGAAATGGCCTATGGATAATAAAACATTGAGATATTAAGGAAAAGCACTGAATAGATAAGAACAGCAGTACTTCCCTTCAAGCTCTGTGTAATATGTAGAAAACTCATACAATTTTAATGCTGTTGTGCACATAGCTATGCACAGCAATCCTAAAAACTGTTAAAATATAAGATAAACAACAATATGAAAATATCGCAAACGCCAGAGAAAGAGAATGGGGGAGACATTGTAAAAGAGGGCATCACAATTGCTGTAATTTGCATCATTTTACACATTACATTCACCTCTGTCTACCTGAGCCTGAAAAACAGTGGCCAGCCCAGTCTTACATATTCAGATCATTGCCTCAATTAAGGGAAACTCAGCAGAAGATGAACTGGCATAAATGTTTATGGAAACGGAATATTAGATTGGTGGGGTCAGATCCAGACTGGGCTGTCTATGGTAATAGCCCTGTCTTGAAATCAGTCCCGTCCCCAGCTGAAGTGGAACAGCTGACAGACCATTCCCATCCCGGGGGGAAGTTCGAGAAAAGAAAAGCCCAATTTACTCTCTGCATCAGCTATTATTGTGGCAGAGGAGAGGAAGTAATCGTATGGTTTATTGCTGTATTTTTGCTGCTGCAGGGATATGTTGCCTAGCATCCATGGTTTAGTTGTGCTTCAACAACTTCTGTACTTTATGTCATTTGTTTTATAAGGCTGACTGCTGATGACAGGCCATTTCTGTTTAAACATAGATATGCAGATATCCCTCTTCTTACTATTCCATTGTATCATGATTGATACAAATGATTTGATGTGTTGAGACAAAACCTTATGCAATGTTTCAAGTCAAATCTCAGCAACAGGTGTGCATTTGACTACATATGATTATGCTTATACTAAAATACAAATGTTGCCTTGTCTTTGAAATGTGATGTCTTATAAAGACCATGTAAGGCAAAAAAAAATCCTGTATATCAAATAAACACACACATGCAGTGCCGTTTCAAATGCAAGCAGACAGGCTGATTATTTACAATTGTGTCCTTGCCTCCTTGTCCCCTTATTTCCATCTTTTCTGGCCTTGTTTAGACTGCGTCTGTTTTGATTTACCAGCTTTTCAAGTACCAAATGTTTGTGCCAAAAGTTCGGTATGCTGTTTGAACAGATGCACAAATTATCCAAATATCCTGTAAGAAGTCCTGTCGCCTTGTGAATTTAAAGGTTACTCTGTAATGATTATACTATATGGTTTAATGCATATATCACAAAGCAATCTGCTCATAGTTAGAAATGCGTCTTTTCTCTCATTCAGTCTTGAGTGGTGCAAAAGCAGCAATATATAGTTTGGAAGATAGCAGTTGGAGCACAGCCAGGGTAATTTGCTCCATATACTCAGTATACACTCACATGTGCCAAGACTTAGCTAAGAGAGAGGGGGATGAGGGTGATTGAGAGGATGACAATCAAAGAGGTCATGGGTTTGAATTGATGCACATGGAGGAACACAACACGTGATTGTTTGTACTGGAGCTCATCTGCTTAAAACTGTTGCATCTTTTTTCCCTATTTCTAAGAAAAGCATCAACACAGCTCAGATATAGAAAGTCCAAACAAATCAGCCATATGGATATGTATGCTAACCTGGGAGATGAGGATATATTGTGGGGCTTTGAATAGGCCCTGTGATGATGTAAATTAAAGACGAGGCCTTTAAAAGTGGAGCGGGGGGCCTTATTGCATATGCATTGAGGAAGATCAAAGCCTTTTCAGGGGTCACACATTTACATAGCGATATCACCAAAGCTATGGGAACCTGGCAACCCTGTCTTTGGACCACTTCTGAATAAAGAGGGCCTTGTGGAAGTCCTTCAGCACGATTAGAACAGGAGTCAAGGAAGTTCCCTTTGCTGCTCTGTCTGAGCATAGCCAGCAAATCTGGTGTCCTCATAAATCGGTGACCTCACAACGTGTTGGTCGCAAACATATCAGAATCAGAATCAGAATTTGCCTTGGTCTGATGGTGCAACATTTAACAGAAGAAAAACAAGTCAAAAATATAAAATCTAAAAAAACAAATTCACATAATAAATGATAAAAAAAAAAGACAAAACATATAACAAGACGAGATGTGTGCAGTAAGGTGCAAGGTGCAATATGGTTATAACAGTCACAATTAGAGAGCTAGCATTTGTGTTTGGTAGTTTGATAGTGCATGTTTCTATTATGATTTTATCTCTGTCTGTTCTCTCGGCTGAAGTGCTCCCCATTTCACTGACTTGCATTTACTCTTCTTGTTGTAAAAAGTTAAAATGTTAAAATGGTTTTGTGGAATGAATTCTAAGTTAATGTTTATTTGACATACAGTATATGTTTTTGTCTGAAAATGAAAATAATTTTCTACCTTTTAGCTGTTTGTGCTTAGCAATCATTCTTTATCAAAGAAAGATTAAGGTAATAATTTTACGTAGCTATAAACTGTCTTTGTGTTTCTAGGAAAGAGAGGACAGACTCAAAGCCTCGTGCTGCTGTACAGCCAAATGGTGAGTCTTGAGAAAGTCATTTGAATTGCTTGTAAAGGCTGTGTCAAAAAGGTTACTTCATTTGAACATTTGATCATAAAAATGCTCATGTGGAATTATTGTAAATTTTAAGCTTCAGAAGAATATGAGCTTTTTGATTATATTTCTATGTAAATACAGCTATGCTATTTGAGGCTAAATGAAAAATGGCCTTGAAGCCAAATCCAGGTTCATGAAAGCTTAAATGGATTTGTGTTGCCAGAAAGCTATGTCTAATATTCTAATAAATTACCAAAATAATCAAAATTTAGGGAACCTACTGTGGCTCTGTCATTAAATGTCTAAACAAACCATGAAAAGATGCCTAAGGAACTTGGGGGCTATCTGTAATTTGCTGTAAAAACTTCACCATGGAAGAGCATTGTCATTTGTCAGTGGTCTACAACCAGGCAAAGAGACACATTGATTTAACACAGATCAGACTGTACAGCAGGTAGAACAAAGGATGTTGAGACATTGTGCAATCAAGGCCAAGGTATGCTTGAGCTTCAGTGCATTTAACCCTTGAAATACTTGTCAGGAGAGTCAAGGCTCAGTGTCTGACTGTGTGAAACTTAAAGTTTAAAAGATAAAAGATTAATGTAGAAAATGTAAAAAGCTTCACTTCATTTGAAACATGGAAGGGAAAACAATCTGCAAAATCATTATTGCATTTTGAAATACAAGTACATACTAAAGTAGATAAAGAAACTAAACAAACTATTTTCAAATAATAATCCCTTTTCTTTTTTCTGTACTCTTTATTATAGCTTTCTGGGGGGAATCAGATGACAGCAACTCAGAGATTGAAGCAGCCTTACGTCCGCAACCGTTAAATGCAAACAATGATGACTTCTATGACTGACATTAACCTGGTGATATTGTTTTAATACGGCAGATTATATCACAGCAAAGTTTCAGACAGCTTGGCTCACAGTAATTTACCCCTTGACCATTATTTTAGTAAATGCTGGGTCTACATTGTAAATCATATGCACACTGTATCGTAAAAACAAATAATAAAGTTGATAGCTCTCACACTGGGTAAAGTATGTGAAGAGTTGTCCAACACTCTGATGTTAACCCTGCTTCAGTCTCTTTATCTGAACAACTCTTCCAGCTCATAATAACAGCTCGAAATAGATTAAACAGATCTTTTAAAGCGATTTGTTTGCACTAGGCTGAAAATCATACATTTTGAATGCCGCAAGCATCTCCGAGTGCTCTACCTCCAGCATGCTCGAGTGTAGTGATGTGAGTCACCTGTGAAATGACAAAGCACAATGGCCACTCTGGATGCTGCTGCGTGACCTGTGAACCTGCTGAAGAGGCCCATCTCCCAGGACACAAAGTATTGCTGTGCTAACAAACTCAGAATACATAGAACCACCAACAAATACCGAGCATGTATTTTTGGAACTGCTTCTTTAAAATTTGTGTTCATGCTACAGAAATTCAAAGCTCAACGGTAGCAGAGCTGTAACTACACAATGGAGCCTTTTGCAAATTACATTTTTTTGCTCCACATTGTACATTCTATATCTATTAATAACTCAAACGTACTGTGTGGGAGGCTACCTTCTGAAGTTTACATTTATAGTTCATTATGCCTGTAGCATAAATTTCCAAAATTGTGCCATGCTGTTATGTGGTAAAAGCCCCTGGCATTCAGTGTCAGTAGGAATCCATTAGTCAGCTTTAGGTGACTTTACATGCCTGAACCTTTTAAAGTAGGACTCCATACTCATTACCTGTAATGGCTTCAGCCAGCCCTGACCCACCACAGAAAAGAGACTGTGGTAGGGTTTTTGGAGTTTGCTAAAAGAGTTTGCTAAAAGGCCTAACATAATATCCATGTTAAGGAGCATGTCAACAGATACTTGTGTGCGACAGATAGCTCATGGAGTTATATCGTACTAATGTAAAACAACACATTTTTTAAAGACCTTTTCTGATGCGATGCCAGACAGTTGATATCATTTTTAGCCTGTTCCCTTCTTTACACAGTGTGTATTATCAGCCTGTCATGGGATGAGATGTAAGGTTTTATCTTGCAGGTAAGGAGTGGTGTCATCCACATAGTGACTCAATTACAGTATCAGCTCTGTGACATTGGTTGATCTATAGATCATTTTCAGGTTGACATCAGAAAGAACAACACTCTTACACCAGTGCTGTAGTGTTGTGAAGCAAAGCCACTCAAAAATGTCTATGTTGACTGCATAAAGTATCTTCAGATATAGATTGTGTCCTTGGCAATGCTGGCAAAGGCTAGAAAACAAACATTTTGTGTTCATAGTCCTATAAGGTCGCTTATGATTGCAATACAAAGAAGCATCTTCTATGCTTTGTATGCATTTTGCTTCAAGCCACTTGGATTTCTAATGGGCTTTGAATTAACTTAAAATCAAGTTCAACTTTTGAGTAGTTTTTTTTTTCTTCTCCAAACAGATAAGCAATATGTTACAGCTTTAAAGAATGTGCGAATGCCATGTGCAGGGCCTTAAGATGAATACCACTAAGTTTCAGCTTAAAAGCATGATATTCTCACACCTTGGGATCATTCAATTTGTATCACACATCAGCTACAGTCTCTCAATTAGAAACATGCAAGAAGAGTTTGTCCCACCACCTCAGCTGTTTTGTCACTGATAAACAGCTCTATCGAGAATAATTTGCAAAGATGGAAATGGTTCCTGTGACAGGAGCTAGGAAAATGTTCTTGGGATCAGTGTATATATTTTCTGACTCAGAACTGATAGCACCATTTTAATATGTAATTGGTTTGATTATAAAAGTTCAGATAATTATGTAGTGGTATAGCATGATGAATTAATTGCCTTAATCTGGTTTCTTGTTTTGTGAAGAAGTTGTTCAGGTTCCTACATTTTGATTGAACTTTCCTTAGGCACACAACGTGAATGGTAGTCCTAGGCCATGAGGACATGAATGTGCGGTGTCATTAGTTTGTCTTGATGCTGCATTACAAACATATTGATTATTACCCTTTTACAATCTGATGACAGCAGAGACAGACAAATATGTGAAAGTCAACATTACAGACTAACAAAAATAGAAAATTGATGAGATTTGGTTCAGTGACAATCTCCAAAAGATATCATGTATAGGAATGTATGAGTGGGATAAAAGTGTGTACCTAACTATCATGTTTTCCTTAGAGGTCCAAGCTTGCTGGAACTTTATTGTTTTGGTTAGGATTTTTCGTCCACTTCTTCTTTTTCTGCCTTAAAACGATCTTTAGCTCAGAGTCTGTAAGTCAGAGCCACCAAATTTGGTGGATATGTTTCAAATCCCGGCCAAATCTCGCCCCCATTACTCAGCCCAAAGAAATTATACCGATGGACCGGATGCAACTTTACATTTTAGCCACAATAATTCCTTAACTTTAAGGCATAGGATCACCTTTTTGCATCAAATTCTTTGACTTCAGACAAATCCCAAACATACTGGTTTTCATTTCTACTATGACAGTTTTTCGCCATTTTGAATTTTATGGTATTTTTGGTATTTCTCCAGCAAAGCTGATAAAATTTCCATGGCTATTTCACAGAATCTTGATACTTGACAACTGTTATCCTTGACGCATGAATAAAGTTTTTAGCAACAGTTTTTGTCAAACACTGTCTATCAGTGGTGTCGCTCAATGTTAAGCCTCTTTGTCAAATCACATCATCAAATGTACAGTAGACTCAAAAACATGTCAGATTTACTATAGGATTTTAGCTATTCTCACTGGCACAATTGTGGAGCGTGGATTGCAAGCACATCTCGAAAATAAAGAGCTGAATTGTTAACACAGGGACGCTCAAAAATAAATAAAGAAATTAACAGGATAATAGCAACTACATGGACTTCAGCAAGAAACCTTGTCCTCATCATTGGCTTGAAATTGTATCAATAATACATTTGAACAGTTTGTTGGGCTTATTGATTCTTCATTGTTGAAGTAATGTGTGTAGCCATGTAATGTCTATGAAGTGAAGAAGAAAGCTCTCAGTATAATGCGTTTAGTCGTCAACAGCAGGTACATTCCAGTGGTGTATAGGCATTACAATAACATCCCCACAACAATCTTGTCTATTGGTAACGCAAGTAGTGTGAATAGATCTCATGTTTTGACCGGATGCTATATGTTAACTCTCAATAGTTCTTTCTTATGTACCCATAACTGCACCACATCTAGATCAAGGTCTGTCAGTCTGAAGTTTTGTTTTTACTGTTGGTAAACTGTGGCAGAATTACATCATCAGTACAGCTAGCACTGAGGAGGCCGGTGTTGCTATAGACACCTGAAGGTATGTTTGGTGGCACAGTAAAACCATGCACATCCCAAACCTCCAAGGCGCCAGACAGAGAGGAACAGTACCATTTCTGGTGTATCCACTTTCCTGCCACCTGCCCTGTCTACTTCAGTTATTGATTTCCTACATTTCCCAGAATGACTTTGGACATACCCCAGAGAAGTGACATGAACTTTCAATCAGAGATAGGGGTATGGGCATATAAATAAGCTAGCCAACTAGTTTGTGGACACTGGGGCATGTCTATGATCGTGGCCACACCACCTACTTGAAACGGAACATGTCTTGTGGCTGCATTGCATTCTGCTCTATTGAGGCAACTGTTGTTGGAGAAATTGGTATTGCTGCCTCTTTTATGATGGATTTTTCGCTTTATGTATTTGTAATGTCGGTGCAACATGGTCAGTCTAGAAAGAAGTTTTTGCTCTTTGATTCTGAGGAAATAACATCAATACCTGCTAATACATAGCTAAACATTTCTGCTGTTAAACTCCATTGTAGCTATGCTGAAAATATCTTGATCACGTTACATCATTTATGTATGGCCAGTTATCCATGTGAATAAGAAAAATGCAACAAAATGGACCCAGAAATGCAAGGTACATCGCCAATAGCTGTTTTTTTTAGGGTTGATCTTTCCATTAAGGGATTGGTTTTCCCATTCTCATCAAAACTAGCTGTAGATTGGCCCAAACAGTCACATCTACAGTATCAGTGAGCTCTAAACTTAGAAATCTTTTTGCCTGCCCTAAAGCCTGTAACCACAAAGACCCCAACCTGCACACATCCAGTAACAACAGGGCAATCCTGTCCTGGTTTGACTGAAATTTCTGACAAACTGCAGAATTCACCTTTTTTATATTCATCTTTTTGAGTTGATTACATTTTGATTTCACAAAGAAGTTGAATAGCACTTCATTGAATCATTTGCGTACTACAGCACAATTGAGCTCATTTTCTCTGTTGTCAGTCTTAACCAGACGGTTAATGTCTGCAATATTATGTGCAAATTGCCCATGGGACAACAAAGATTTTTGCTTTTCATTTTTGGGAAGTGCTGCCTGCTTTGAACTCGAAGAGCTTTCATGCCCCACACAAGTGTTAAGGCACATAATTGTGGGTCTGGGAAATACTGTACAATTGCGCTTTACTTTGGAACCTGGACACCAGTTAGTCTCTGTTATACAGTGACTCTACTAGACGCTACAGTTTGCTTTTATAGACAGGCCAAGGCTACAGAATATAGAAAATAAGATAAATGTGCTATCGCACTTGTCTTTAGAAAGCAAACTTACAGCACCACTACCTGATGATTTATGTAAGCCTATCCCTGTCAATGTGGTGTGCTAGAAGTTTCTGAGTGAAATATCTTCCAGTTCATAGAAATTCAGCCTTTTTAAAGCTTCGCTGTTGGATGCCAGGAGTATCTGGGAGGTTAAGTGGAGCTTCTTGCTCTCTCACTGTCCAGAATTGACCTCCTTTATGTTAAGACGTCTTTCAGTAGGAAGGAGTAATTTGGACACTGTGATGTGAAGTTCTGTGATTGGTGTCTGGTGGTTGAGAATCATGCATGTGTCTAAATTGTGGTTTCCTACAGAAAAGCACCTGCACTAGAGTGCATTTAGGCAGGAAAGCAGTAGATGTACCACAGCATAACAGTATATTTGACATGTACTATGTATAAATAACATTTGAGATCAGGTTGCAGCACGTTGATTTCACTCACG
Organism: Monocentris japonica; assembly: GCA_900323365.1. Classification (NCBI taxonomy): domain Eukaryota; kingdom Metazoa; phylum Chordata; class Actinopteri; order Trachichthyiformes; family Monocentridae; genus Monocentris; species Monocentris japonica. The sequence goes on from OOFE01013372.1 coordinate 14,079, forward strand.
ATTTTGGAGCAGTAGTGTCTTGTTGAAAAGCCTGTCAATTGTCTCTTCCTCAGTAGGTTATCTGGTTTCACAATTATGCATTTCAGCCTTTTGTTCTCAGAAGAATTTAATATTGTCAGTAAGAGGGAGAAGACATAGATGAAAGCAAGTGGCAAAGTTAAACACAGGCTCTAACAGTGATATTGTTTTGGTCTGATATTTGAGTAGTGGATGTTTGTGCAATGTATTCTCGCTTGCTGGACAAACCGAGGCTCTCGAGTGTGCACCTTCCATTTCCCCCTACCCCACTTTTATTTTTATCAGAGAATAATGATTTGAAGCAAGGTCATTTTGATCCTCTGCCTCAATAGGCCTCAATTAAATATTCATTCATTCTGATGTGGCCTCTTCGGCTGCTTCTTTGGGTATGTGTGTTAAAGAGACAAAAGGCTGTGCTTTGGATTATACAAGCCTGGACCTTTTCAAAGACATCAGGCACCATTATATAGAGTTAAACAATCTTTTTTTGTTTGTAAAATGTTTACTTTGGCTAGGATTCGTGTTTTTATCCTTGAATGCTGAAACAAAAACAATTAAATCAGTGTGCAAAGCTTAATCAAGCTGTATCTCCAAGGCAAGTGTGTGGTGTGCTTACGCCAGACTGGGCTGCTATTTATATTAATGTTTTATGTTGTACTGCTACAGCTATGATTCTAATTTCAACAATACAATACAAACACAGAGGTGGAAACATTACAGAAATATTTTCTTCAAGAGGTACTAGAGTCATTTTTTCCCCAGTAGATGGAAAGTAACTAGTTACATCTACTCATGTTACTATACTTTTATGAAGTTAGTCTGTACTTTACTGCAACTTGAAAACTGTTGCTGTGCAGTAGTTTTATTTTACTAGTTCTAATTTACTGCTTTATTTTTAGATATGAGAGAAGTGAGTGGGATCTGGCATTTGCAGCTAAAGTCTCTATTTTACCTCCCATGACTACTACTGTGTTATGATCAAAAATGGAGCCATCTATTAATAACTGATAACAACCCATCAGCAACCTTACGCTGTGCTAAAACACAAACTCCATCAATTTTTAAGTGCTAGTTTCCGCTCGATGGTAACTAAGTAATTGAGTGTTCTTGGGTTAGCTACTTTGTTACTTGAATAATTTTCTAGTAAATACTCTGAATTGGGTAAAGTTCAACTGAAGTCGCAGCAGCCTACTTTTTTTCTTCTATAAAACATTTCACGAGTGTTTCTATCTCTGCAAGCATCATAGAACTTGTCTAGGAAATTGCTCAAGTAAAAGCTTTAACCATTTTTACATGTTTTTTTAGTGTTACCCCAAAATCTAACTTGATCATAGTGGCAACGACAAGAGTTGTAATATGTTAGCTTCCAACTCTGAACAAATCTGAGAGCCCTGATAAGTCTTATTGTCCTCTTGCAACTATATGGAACATATCTTGAGCCCTGCCATTACATTTATTACTTAATTCAGCAAGTATCTGAAAGCGCCGTGGGGTGAACAATAGGCCCAAGGGTGATTTGCACATGAATGATGTCTGTGAAAGAGAGAGTGGGTTACAGAGGAAGCCTGTCTCTCCATAGCCGGGGCGCCAAGCCGGGGCAGCAAGGTTTGCTCCCCTCTGTCCCCCACTCCAAAGACCAGGTGAGATTCTCCGACACAAAGGGCCAAATGAAAATCTGTTCAGCGTGGACGCCTTAAGCCCTTATTATGGTGATGCTTTTGGGAGGATTTCAATGGACATATAACAGCAGCGAGTTGCTCCTGTGTACTGCTGGATACCTTGTCCTTCTGGGTTGCTGTTACATGTCCATAGAGCCTTTGAACACTGAATACAAGCCTATATTTTTGTAATATTGTATGTAAATGGCCATAATACAGTCTCCATTTGCCACTCATTTTGGTACCAAAACAA
>OOFE01013372.1:16406-27065 GCA_900323365.1 Monocentris japonica
CCAGCACACCTACAGTTTGTTTTCTTTGGTCTGAACTATTGTGGAAGAGTTTACTTAGTTACGTTTTTGTATTTGGTTTATTTAGGTTTACACTGCCCAACTACAAGTGAACCAGGACTTATCCACAAAAGTCACATGGACTCACAAGTAGCTTGTTTATTGGACCTTTGGTAACCTGGAGTTTTGGTAACCTGTCATGGTAGGTAGGTAGATACTTTATTAATCCGCGGAGGGGAAATTTCTTGTTACAGCAGCCAAGACATAGAATAACACAACTAACAATAAAAATTACAATAGGAATAATAAAAAAATAAATCATCTTGCCAGGTTAGAGATTTTGGTGGTGGGGGGGTATCAAAACAAATGTGATTCCAGTCCCTGTAACTTTAGCGAAGCATGATGAACTTATCTGTGCTCTTGGCCATGAAGCACGTGAAAAAATATCAATCAAGACTGCAGTTTGCCCTTGGTTCCTGATGTTATGCTAGGCTTTCCAAGCATGAGTAAATTCTGGCTATCAGATGTCAACATCTGATATGGACACACAGGAAGAGGACAGATAGCCGGTTATTTGGTATTTTGGAGTTGGAATGGCACCGTTCTCACCTGGACAAACCAGCCAAGCCAAAGGAGTGAACGCTCCATGCACGCTTGGTGTGAACGCGCCCTGTGTATGTCTGATTAACATCCCACCCGAGTCTCGTCCATGACCGTGATCCCGAGGCTGAGGGGACAAGAAGGGCTCGCCGGGTAGCCATAATGAAGAGACCCAAACTGGAGTTGTGGTCAGAGAGCTCCAACATGAGAGTGCCAGATTCCTGCTTGAGATGCTTGAAATCACATTATAATTAACCGTATTTAGGATGGAGAGCCGAGTGTCCCTGCTTAGAGTTATTCCCGTGATCCCATCTCTCTCTCCCTCTCTCTTGCTGTCCCTATTTTCAGATGGGGTAATTAATATGGAAAGGCATCATATTCTGCAAATTCCTATGAGATGGGCTTGCCAAAGCTGTTAAAGCCAAGTAGGCAAATTAGTATTCATGCAGGTTTTCCTGTTGCAAGTCAGTTTTCCCTGTGGGACCAAGTAGTAGATTGGGTAGACAGGCAGCGCTCATCCTTGATTATGTGAGGAGAATGCCACCACAGCACTGAAGCACAGCAGGAAAAAAAAAACATTCCTTAGGCAGCAAATCAATTTCTGTGACCTGCTAAATGGAAATGACTACACAGTAATTCTTTAACCCTGTGTATGAGGGAGAAAACACATTCTGAGGTGGCATGATTACCAGCTATTATACAAATCCATGGTTTCTGTATCAGTTAATAACCATTTACAGCAAAATTATACATACACTGTGATTCAGCGGCAATAAACAATTGCTTTAATGCACTAGTCATGTCTTTGTTTAGTCAATTAGCTGGATCTCAGAAACCACCTATTATTCAAAATGGGAAAATGGCTTGTAAAGAGTTTTTGCTTTTAGATGCATGGAAATTTGTATGTAAATTGAGATTGTAATATTTCAGCTTGTGCAGAAAACTGGATATGGCCTTTAATGTTATGGTTCAGATGTCATAGGATTCCCTGGGAGCATTTCATGTTGTTACGGTACATAAAATGCTTTGGTGATTATGCATACGCATCATTGTGCCGTCAGAGTTTTTACCTAACCATAACAATTATGTTATGTTATGGTTATGAATCCATGTGCGTTACATTATCAAATATTTGTTTGAAGCTTAGTAATGTGCCATTTTGTTGGTTGATACATGTTTTGGGTATGGTCTATTTTGTCGGTACCTACTATCGATATCATCAAAATCAAATACACACATATAGCTAGTATCTGTATACATGTGTACATGTTTATATTTTGTGTATATGTTTTTTGCATACAAATACAACACTTTCATTTATTTTGGGATCTGTCGTCTCAAGGCTTACATTTCTATCCATCCAGTCTTGAGTAACTCTAGCTCATCTGACTGTACATGTATCCCTGGACTGAACTTGACCAGTTGTCAACAGGCCCAGAACATGGGTTCTGACTTTGGCCAGATTAATTAGCAGTCCGTCCTCTTCAGCCTGTTCCCCAGTCCTATTAGACTCAGCTCAGCAATCTGGCAAAAGGTAATTCGGTGCTTCATGCACACAGGGCGCAGCATTGGCACCTTATGCTCCGTGATTGAAGGCAATCTCCTGGGGACGGTGCTAAATTTATTCATGGTGCGCTCTCCCACAGCCACAAGAGATGTGGCTCTGCCTGTCTGCCTGCCACACATCCACAGATTTCCTGCTCTGCATCTTCCCCTGAATGCACAAATAATACTAAATGATCTGAGGGAGTTGCTTCAGTGTCTTGATACTATCCATGCAGGGACCTGGTAATCTCTGTGTGAGTGAGATGGCTCTTCTCAGTGTTTGGGCCTCTGAAATGGAGACAATGCATTGTGGCAGGCTAGTAAACTTTATTGCATTTATTTCACAAATCTTCACCCTCACAGCCATTTCCATTCTCCCCCTTGTCCTGAGGGAATACGCATGTTAACACACACACATATCCATGATTGGTGCAGCTGGGTCACAGGAAGTGGCATTAATGTAATTCCATGTTGATGGCTGAAATCTGTTGATAATAGAGATGTTAGCAGAGGTGATCAAACCAGATTAGCCCAAGACACAGTGGGGGGATCGGTTGGACTCACTGTCATTAACACTGCCTGTTGTCTGGGAGCCCGGCACGCTCGCTAGTCCTCACTGGGGGAATACAGGGTCAGCCATTAGCATGGAGGAGAAATGCTAATGCTCAGCTTGAATCAACAGACCCCTGACTGCCTGCCATCGTTTATTTACTGCTGAGGTTTCAAAGCCGTTATTAGCCAATGACACGAACGGCTGGCAGATGAACTGCAGCTCTGCTAAGCTTTGTGGGTAGTTTCAGCAGGGCATGCAGTGTCACTTACTCCCTCACCCAATCCCAAGAATCGCCTTTGGTTATGGATGGTGGCAACAGTGCTGGTCTGCACATATTCTAACATAGTAGTAAGGTTTCTTTGAAGCTGTAGCATACCAATTTGGAAAAGAAATAATGAAATTTCAATATGGAATATTTTCATTGCCCTAACCCTAAAATCAGTTACATTACAAAACCCATGTTACATCAGTGCTCCCACTGACCTGATTATGTGACAAATCTGAACCTTATGCCTGCCAAACATTACAAGCTGAGAGTGTGACATGTAGGTGAAACTGCACTGTAAGATAAATATAGCATTGCTGAGAGCTTTATAGATCCCTTTGGCTCTCGGTGATCCAGAGAAGCACTAGCCCAGGTACATGCTTATAAGTGCCATCACTCCTGAGGCTGCAAACTTGTTTGCCGTTATTGTATCATCAGAGCAGAAGAGGAAAACAAGTGCCCTCAAGTCTTGCAGTGCTTGAACGGTAAGAGGCATTTTGACAATTAGCCCTGTGAATTTGGCTCCCCCCAGCATCAAAACATGAGTACCATTAATATCTTGTTGCACAATACACACACATGCTCTTCCTAGTCAGATGAATTCCAATTTCCATTGGTAGCTGACATTATTGTACCATCAGAGAAGCATGCATGTAACAAAATTGAGCCTTTGCTATGAGTGTATGAGGTGAGAATGTGACATTATTTAACAGACCTGTCTGTTGTGCTGAATTTGTCACAATTTCTGATGTGAAAAACAAAAAATAAAATCTTGCATTGATTTGTTTCGTTTACAGTTACAGTTACAGTTACAACAATAGCCACACTTACTGAAGAAGTCCTATACTTTACAAAATAATCATTCAAAAATGATGCATCACAGCAGATGCAGGCAAAATATGCAATATCAACAGTGAGGCTGGAGACTTCAACTCCTGTCAGTCACTCACTGACACTCATGCACACACACACAAAGGCAAATTAGTGATGCAGCAACCAACATAGCAGATTGCATGGCAGCCTTTATCAAGCTGCAAATAGAATAGATCAGAATTTCAGAAGTCCAGATGTGTATGTTATAATTGTGGTCAAGAACAATTAAAGCAGTATTTGTGAACATAAGATAAGATGAAATTTTATTGATCTCTGTACAAATTAAATTAAATATAAATTAAAACAGAGCAAATGGAACCCACAAATCAAACACTGTAAACTGTTATGTGGAAAAATATGAATCAAAGTATGAAAGAATTATGGATGGCAGCATTAAAAGGCTAAATAGCAGCAGTAGTAGAACCTACTGGGACAAAAAATAATGTGAAATATTCATTCTCTTTACCTGCTTATTCCTTTTCAGGGTCATGGGGTGGGTTGGCGTCTATCCCAGCATGCATTGGGGGAAAGGCAGGGAGGCATCCTGGACAGGTTGCAATAACAGGTTCATAATCGCTGGGTAATGTTATAACGTGATGTCGTTACCTAGCTTTTTTTTTTTTTTGACATCTTAGACCCATATAGAGGGACATTTTATTACATTATCCACATCACTCGTATTACAAGTTATTACAGTATCAGTTGCTATAGTGTTTAGTGTGAATCTTATTAAACAGTATTCCTCTTTAATGCTTTTTTTCCCTGGGTATTGAAAACGCTCAATGCTCCAAAGTGTTGCACCGCTGTGGTCTCATTTGTATTTATGTCAAACACAGCACACAAAAATGTACATTGTAAGAATACATCATATTCTCATTTTATTGTTTGAAATAACATTGGACTGGTAATATCAGATTCAAAGACATATTCACCTGAGGTTTGGGTGTGCTGGTTTAGATATTGGCTTTGAAACGTGTCTTGTGTGCCGACCCGTCAATGCAGGCTCAAGTAAAATTAGTTTGGTCTGCCACAGAGCCAATCAAGCATAGGAGAATAAAAAGTGTACCTCTTTGTATGCAAACATTGACATGAACACAGCAATGTATGCCATTCAGCTCTCTTTTCAAAAGCCTCATACTCTGTGCTTAGGGTGAAGGAAGGCCAAGCAGCATTCATTAGTTCTTTGCTTTGACAACTGTTTTCTCTGTACTGTATGGGGAAAATGCCTTTCAGAAAACATTTTCCATGGGCAAACGTGTTTTTCCTCTATTTAATCTAGGAATAAAAAATAGCCCAGTTACAATGATCAACAAACTATTCACTTCTTTGAGTAAGCAACATCCACAAGGAGACTTTAACCATGGATGTGTAGTTGTATTGTATGCAATTTTTTATTACTGTTCTTTATTTACAGCTTCCTCATACTTGTTTGAACCCTTTCAAGACTACCAGCAACTGCAGTGCTTTAGTCAAAGTTTATAGTCATTTTTGTTCTGTTCTTTTAAATGTTATACAGGTTTTATATATTAAAGGGATGCAAGATAAGAACCAAATGAAAGAAAAATGATGGTTCCACCTCCCACTGTCAACTTCCTGACTATATACTTCAAATCCTCCTAAAAGTTGATTTTCATATGACTATGATGTCATTTTTATTAACATGTATACTTCTACTTAATTCGTAGGACCACAAAATTCACCCAAACACAACAAATCTTACTTTAGGTCCATTGTTTTTTGTGTTCTTGATCAAATCAGTTCTTGATTGTACAAGTTGCAACTTTAGTTTGGCACATGTTGTAAGTACCACTACTATACTGAAACTCTAATAATGGGGCAAAATGGTATGTCATTCAAATGAACTGCTTTCAGTAGCATAGTCTTTATTCAGAAACAAGTTTATTGTGTGAAAACGTGCAAGGACATTCATTGACACGAAAAAGACGCCTCTGCCTTATTCCCTTCCCTTGCCTTTTCAAAATCCCTTTGTGAATTTGTGTCGATGGAACAAAATGCTTAGCGAGAACATACATACATTCAAACAAGTTTTTCCCCTTGTTTACCATAAAATAGAAACCTCTATATCATAAGACCCTAAGTAATACGACATGAGACTAAAACATTCATCAGGCTATCAATTCATTCAATCATTCATTCATGTAGACCATGCAAGGAAGGAGACATGAATGTCCTGGACTTCCAAAGCATGGTGTGCCTCCTTCATGGCCACGGGATGAGACCAAATGGCCATGGAGGAAAGTCAGGAAAACCAAGCAACATGTGAAGTTGCCAGGTTTGACAACCTCAGCTTCTCAATACAAAGTAATTTCATACTCTATGTATGGCAAACCAAATCCAACAGCATGTATTTTAATGATTTGATGTGTTTTAATTCCTGTAGGAAAGTATCTTGCTTGGGTCCTCTTGAAAAGAGCAGCTGGTCATAAAGTCATGAGTGTTGGATGTCCAGTGCTGGGCCCGTTAGGTCCTGCCAGTGCTATAGTGTTCACTGAAGAGGTGGTCATACTGGGATCTTTATCATATATCATGGTTGTATTGGTAATTCATCTTATAATTTGGCATACCGTGTATCCCCAGAATAAGAGCTGGTCATTTTCTATCTGTATGCTTGTCTACTGTATGAGAAGTGGACTGAAAGACAATGAAAGTGTTTTGAAACCAAAACCAAAACAGTATAAGCAAGCTGAGTAAAGGTACAGATACCCCTGTGATTTACAACATCAATAAGGTATTCTGATGCACCAAACAGTGGTTCAATTTTTTTTTTTTTGTACATCTAAAAGAAAGCATCTGTACACTAACCTTTAATTGAAATCCTTAACACTTTCATGAAAGCTTCCAGATGCATTATTTTTACAACTTCATTCCATATCTATATAACATTTTATGACATGATCATGCAGCCTACTTCAAAATAAAAGACGCTCAGCGGAAATTCCAATGCACCTGTAAATCTTATCTCCTCCACTCGAATGCCCTTGTGCCATTCAGTTTTAATGGTGACAGGAATTTCACATTCACCAGTAAATTGGCTGAAGGCAGATAACATCCAACACAATTATTTTCTCCAGCTTATTCCTTAAGATAATCCATCCCTGTATGAAGTCTGATCCTCTGTTCTACCTTCATTGCCACGGCTAATCATGAAGTATTTTGGCTGTGCAGGACCAAAATGACATATTAACAAGCGCAATGAAATGCAAGGTCGATAAAAAATGTTGGACTGCAGATCTTCAATTATTCTGTTGTTTCTAATATTTTTCAATTAACATATTTTTTGTTCCATATTGAATCATCAAAGAGAAGAGTCAAGGTGAAATTAAGAGTTTAAATAAGCTATAGGGCAGGTGTAGCAAGGCAGTTAACAGGTGAAGACACTTGGCAGGAAAAATACTTAGTCTGAAATCTCAAAAGCAACAAAGACATAAAGGTACTCAGTGCTCTTGTTTGATTCTGTCAAAGCATAATATCAAATTTTTAGCAGAAGTGTGACAACCTTGAATTGAGCCCAATGAGAGAGCTGCCATCTCTTAGTACTTTCAGTCCTCTGTTTGGTCGAACAGATGAACACTCAGCCACTAATCACCTTGCAATGTATGCGGTTAAGGGTGAGGATTACAGTATAAAGGAGAGTTGACAATAAAAAAATTATAAAAATGATTCCATCTCTCAACTGAAAACTGAAATTTAAAGGGATAACTTCACGTTTGGAATTTTAGTTGGTTATTTCCCTTGTCACATTCCAAAAAGTTATTACATTTGTCCTTAGTTTCCCTAAAAACAGCTTGTTAACCTTGCCCCATAGTTTAAGTGAGGAATGCTGAAAAGCTATTTTTAGGGAAACTGAAGGACAAATGTAGATTCATTCCAAAATGAGATATCCACTATTTGAAAAATCTGACACCAACTATGACAAAATGACAACTGGCATGAAATTGAAAGTTATTATTGAATATTACTGAAGTTATTAGCCATCTCAAACCTGTTGCCTACAAAATAGTAACATTTTTGAGGCTGGAATTAAGTGTGACCTTTAAATATTTAGCAATTAAAATCTGGCAACTCTTTTCCATAAACGGATATATAGCATTTTGGAAGGAAGTAAACGTTTTTGTACATTTTGCCGTTGAAGAAAAATAGGAAACTAATATTCAAAACGTAAAGCTATGATTGAATGAACTGGTAAAATCTGTCGAATCACTCTACGGGCACACTGCAATGAAAATGAACTTCGATAGAGACTCATATTTTAAAATCCATTACTGAATCATGTTGCACAAATATTACTTAGATGTGTAACCAAGTGCGTAGAAGAGTTAGTTGTCCATGAGTTAGTTGTCAAGTTTATTCTCATCATTCTATCAGTAAGCGAGACAAGAGAATCCCGACACAGTTAAATTGCACTCCATCCCCCCAAAACTATCTTGGCTACTGTCATCTTATTCATATTCTCCCTGTGAAGCTGTACATTGCTGTGATCACATATTAAGGGAAGAGATAGCCCGAAGATGAGACATGTGAGCTCGTGCCTGGAAGGTTGCTGGATGAAATCCCCGGCTGGGAGAATGTGGGCTGGTAGTGTATGAGTAATGCTTTCCCATCCATCCCCTCAACAGCTTCCCCATCTGAGCTAGTGGAGCTACTCAATGGCCAGCAGCAGAGGATACTGAGTATGAAGGTAGGAATGTATGCATGCGCTTGGCCAACCTATTCTGAATGAAATAATTGTTGAAAAAAAAATTGTTGCCGTTTGTTGGTGTCTAACATTTAATCTTGATGCACCATTTACGGAATGCTTTGTTACTGTAAACACGTGCAGTTTCAACTTTTGTCAGATATTATTCCCTTAGATGCCACAATTTGTGCTTCAGAGCCCTTTTTAGACAGCGATATAAATGTGTGTAAGCTAAGAACACCTAGGAGAAGGTAAATGACCACGAACACGAACGACAATAAACTGCTACACTCTCAGAATATTGTTTTGATTTTTCCCAAAAAAGACTGCTTCTCCTTACTGTGCTGTCTCTTAGACATTTCTGGCAGCTCTATTATATGATCCACCTTGAAAAGTAATAGAAATGCAGGTGAATAAGCTGTGTTTAAACATGTTTACACTTCACTACATCCTTACCTGAATACCAACTGCATCACAGGACCTTTCACCAAAGGGTTACTTCCTGCAGCTAGCAATGAGGATGTGCTTCCTAGAGCATCCTTAACCCTGAATGCAGCTTTCCTTATAAATACCTATTGAAGGTGAAAATTACAAATAGCATTCACCAAGGTGACAGCACCTTTTCATTCCTCCCCTTCATTTTTACCTCAGATATTGTGTGGTTTTCCTTGAGATGCACCCGGAGGCATTGTGGAAGGTATCGAGCACGGTAATATGGGTGGTAGAATGAGGAAAGGGCAACGCGGTCAATCAAAGGCTACCTTTCCTCTCTCAGCCCTTGCGTTGGGGTCTTCCTGATGGTAATTCTCTGATTTGACTTTGATGTGCCAATTTGTGCCTGATGAATAATTGTCTGGTTTGCTGATAACTTGTGGGAGTCAAGTGCATTCTGGTGGCACTCAATGCAAATGGGGGATATTTGGGTCCCTCAAATCACGACAGTAGCCCCTCTACGTTTGCCTCCCCGTTCCGTGGGTAAACTGGCCAATTAACTGTGTTTGAAGAAGCAATTTTTGATTAGAGCAATCAGTAAACACCAAGGCCTCTCCATGATTGTCCCCCTGATTAGATGAGTTGTCACTTGAGAAGTTGTTGGAGATTTTAATTTATGGCCTTATAGTGCTGAAAAGTATGGTAATTACCTAATCCATTCTCCGTAGTTCAGCACTTGGATTAAAATGCAGCCATACTGTCACTGCTGATGACCTAATGTTTCCTCCTAAGTAGTCAGTCTCCCACTGAATCAAGTAAATATAACAGCCGTCATTTAGGCACAGAGGGAGAGCACTGGCATCCTGTCAACGGTCAAGATGAGAAGAAGAGGCTCAGGGAATGAAATGACTGTACAAACAACCAGGTTTCTCTCTCAGCGGTAAACAAGCCCTACTATCTTTCAGAACCATTCAAGGCCTAAAGCTTTTTTTTCTGACACAATAATACCTTGCAATTTGAGTCAAATTAAACTGTGCCATTTCACTGCTGTTGAAGATAATGCATTTTTTCCTCTGCCTCACTCGTACAAGGTTGCTGTTACAGCCCATAAGATACGCTTTTGCAGGAATGTACTCTTCCATGAATGATCACTTGAGAACATTCTGCACGTGAAAAAGCGTTGTCTCATTCTTCACACCCATATTTGGAGTGTTTGTAAATTGCTAATTAACACTCGGCTGGTTAATAATGGCTGAAAGGCTACCATAGGTCATTTCTTAAAGTATCTGGTGGTAAAGGCAAGACAAATACTAGTTTATCAGTTTTGAGAAGGAAAGCCTATTTCACAAATCACACATAAGAAAGTTTTCAGTTCTCAGTTTTCTATCCCAAAGAGGTTAGCTATTACTAACCATAAAAAGGAGCTCTTGCAGTTTATAATGTGCTCATATATCTGCTTCACATATCACCAATGACCTCTAACGACATTTAATTGCAACACGATTACTCATCTGAGAGAGAGGAAAGTTTTAGCAAAACTCTAGAACCTTTACTTTGAAAGGACATTAGCTGACACTATACAATGTCACCTGTGGCACACTGTAGATTGTATGAACCACCAAATCCTCAAATGATGCCTTAATCAATGTACCAGACAAAGTGAGTAGATGGTCTGTTGGGGGGTGGGGGTGGATGGGT
>OOFE01013373.1:7170-23450 GCA_900323365.1 Monocentris japonica
TGAAGAGAGAGCTGAAGAGACTCCACCAGGGCAAAGTGGCAAGCCCCGACAACATCAGCCCAAGGGCACTCAGGGTCTGCGCTGACCAACTGTGTGGAATACTCCCGGTGCTCAAGAAGGGGCGCCCCACAGTCCTCAACGACTACAGACCAGTAGCACTAACATACCACATTATGAAGACCATGGAAAGGCTAGTCCTTGCTCACCTTAGACCCCTGGTGAGTACATCAATGGACCCCCTGCAGTTTGCCTACCAGCCGCACATCGGAGTGGATGATGCAATCATCTACCTGCTGCAAAGGGCCTACTCTCACTTGGACAAAGCAGGAAACACTGTGAGGGTCATGTTCTTTGACTTCTCGAGTGCCTTCAACACCAAAAAGCCCCCGCTGCTGGGTGACAAGATGAGGAGGATGCAGGTGGAGGCAACTGTGGTTTCCTGGGTGACTGACTGCCTGACAGGCAGACCACAATGATGGTTGTGGACTTCAGGAGGACTAGGGCCCAGCCGACCCGGTCTCTATCCAGGGGATGGATGTGGAGACAGTTGGGTCCTATAAGTACCTGGGAGTTCACCTGGACAACAAACTGGAATGGGCCGGCAACACCAAGGCCCTGTACAAGAAGGGCCAGAGCCGACTCTACTTCCTGAGGAGGCTCAGGTCCTTCAACATATGCAGTTCTCTGCTGCATATGTTCTACCAGTCGGTTGTGGCCAGTGCCATCTTCTTTGCCGTGGTGTGTAGGGGCGCTAACACCAGGGCCAAGGATACCAACAGGCTGAACAAACTGATCAGAAAGGCTGGCTCTGTTGTGGGCATTAACCTGAACACTCTGGAGGAGGCGGCAGAGAGAAGGATGCTAGCCAAACTGCTGGCCATCATGGACAGTGTCTCCCACCCCCTCCATGCCATGGTTATGAAGCAGCGGAGCTTATTCAGCCATAGACTGATCCCACCACGATGCGACAGAGAGCGCTACAGGAACTCTTTCCTACTGCTCAACTGAGGACCTCACCACTTATCACCTAGCACCCTGCACTTTATAAATTCCCTTTCACAATTATTCATTCCCCTGCACTTTCATTCCCTTTCACCCATTACCATTTTTTAACTCTGTATACATGAACCATCCATTCATTTACTCTTTCTTACTTGTATATATGTAAGCATGCCATCCATCTGCTGTACATCCTGGTTCTATGTCTCCTAGTACCGTAGTTTTTTAGTATTTTGTTTTTAGGCCTTTGTTTTTTGTATTTTGTACCTTGACTTTCTATTTTATACATTCTTGTGATACTGTTATGCTGCTGCAACCCCAGAATTTCCCCCCAGAGATCAATAAAGTATCTTATCTATCTAAAATGATTTTGTTAAGGTGTAAATTGTCACATCCCATCTTTTTCGGAACTGTTTCTTTCTACAGTAATAATAATTGTATTTATGCTTCACTTTTTTTCAAAATTGCACTTTGCTCTGACTGGACATTGCATTCATGGAACTGCACTGCCCTACCTCAAGGAACTTCTTACCCCATGAAGCTCCACTAGTACTCAGGTCAAACAACAAACTGCTAGGTAGGCACGAGAACTACTAGTCACTAGAAATTGTAAGCGCATTTCCTTCCTAAACAAGCATCTAAGAGCAGAACCAGCAATGTTGCATGGATGTCCAGCATTGATCGGTTTCACCTGATGTAGTGTTGAATATCTCTTGAAGTAACTCTAGCCCTGACTCCTTCCTTGCCAGACCTTTACCTCACCCTAACTTACAAGCTGGTCAGTAGAACTGCCAATCAGAGGTGTCAAACCATGTTCCAACCAAACACTGCACAAGGTGATTTCACTCACTGACACTCCTTCAACCAGAGAGGAGGGACTAGTTAGCGAAATCAGCTGCTGCAGTGGCTGGTTGGAAGGAAAACCTGCAGACTGCAGGCTCAATCTGTGACTGAAATATTAATATATTGTAAAATGAAAATAAAATAGATATCTTAAAATAATTGATGGTGAAAGATTAAAAATGCTTTTTTCCCATCTTTCTTTCTAAAGGAAAGAAGAACGTTATGTAGAAGAATAAGTTATGGATCAGGACTTCAATCAGAGCAAACTATTTTGGTGGGTTAATTGTACAGCTGTGAACAATCCAGTTGCCTCCCTGAAGCCTCCAGTTTCTCAGTTTTTGTGAGGTCTTAAACTCTAACTGCTCCTCTGTTGTTGTAAGTTCTGGTGAAGCCAAGAAACCTCCTGATTCATTGTTGTTTGACAAGAGCGTCTGTCAAAGTTTACCTGACGTTTACAATTAGTGACGTAAAAGCCGACAGTTGATTTTGTACTTGAACACTTCAAAAAAGTTAGAAGGAATGAGAACACACGTCCAGTTTAAAACCCAACAGGAAGTATTTGTTCCAAAATTATTATAATCCACTTACAATTCATAGTGAAATATTGTAATCCCCTTGAAATTCAGAATGAATTGGGTCAGCATTTTGGCTCCTCTTAGTTCCTTTTGAAACTTTAAGTTTTCTACTGCAAAGACTGGGGAGATTTAGTTTTAGGGATTGAGGAAGTCAGGTGCTTTAGTGCAAGCTGTAAGGAACAGAGAACACAGCGACTAACCAACGTTGCTCTTAACCCGTGAGAGACGACTACAAAGGCTTTCCCCATCATTTGATTTGGATTACTATGAATTTAGCAAACCGATATTGGTCTTTTACAGATACACTGGAATTGGCATATTTTACTGAAAAGCCACCAATAAATACAAATTAACTTCTAAGAAAAAAATTCTCTGCAGCAACCCAGTATGTGTGTTTCAGAAATCTAGTTGGGTTCCTGCTGTCAACGTGGGATTACTGAGCACTCGGATTCTCCTTTATCCACCAAGGCATCATCATTTCCAAAACTAGATTATTTCATGATCACTAAGACTTGGCCTGGAGACAGTGATTCGGTCCTATTGATTGAAGCCAATTCCTCAAATTACTTCCATCAACCCAGATGATCTGGTCATGGTGGCGCAGTAGCGGTTTTAGACCCACGCTAGATGATGAATTCCTTCATGAATTCTTGGATGTTCTGGTATTGACATAATTCTAATACGCTGGGATTTTAATATCCAAGTATGTATGTATCTGAGTCTTTTAAGTTAGCTTAGTGGATCCTAAATCCAGCTGGTTTTTATTCTAACTGTCTAATAGGGACTGATTTAGACGTGGGACACCAGGTGAATGCAATTAAGGCTGAAGATCAAATCCAAGAAGGCCAAGTCGATACTTGGAAAGTTCTTTCCAGTTGTCTTGGAGAGACGAATTTCTCATGAACGCGAGCTCAGAAAAAGCGTGCTGGCAGTTTGAGATGCACTGTGTGGTGCACAATCACTCAAAACGGACAGCTGTCCATTTTTCCAACTCTTTCCACCAGCTCTGTACTACAGACTCTAGAGCTGTTTGGGCGTGATACTTCATTGTCGCATTGAATCGTGGTGCTTCCCATTCGTTCTTGTCCAGTGCATCCTCAGCTGGCAAGTAAACTTCTGTTTATTTTTGTTGTTGCGTTCTTTTTTCTTGGAACTGTGCTTGGCTGTTAGAAAGTTTGTAAATGTGTCTTGGAAGACACAAGAACCCAAACTGATAAAGGGCCCAACTACCTGTACTGGGGTCCTGCAGTACTCTGGATCCTGAGGAGTGTTAGGAACCAGTGGTTTAGTGTCTTAAAGAACCTAGTGGTGTCTGACCATGGTCCATGGAGGGCTGAGAGTCTGCAGGTTTTCCTTCCAACCAAACTGATTGGCTGCTTGCTCTCTGATTTGAAGGTGTTGATGAGTGAGATCAGCTGCCGTACTGAAAACCTGCAGACTCTCGGCCCTCCATGCACTTGGTTGGATGCCACTGATTTAAAGGGACATGCCCATGACTTAGTGTTGTTGAAATATGTCCGATACAACAAAAGAGCCAAAAAGTATGATCATTTCTAATAAAGGCATAATGTATTATTCATTTTGTTAAAAAAAAAAAAACATAGGAGAGTTATTTTCTCTACAGCTCTTTGTCATAATTACTACTTGAGGAGCAAATATGAGGAGTCCTCTCCAAGGACACATCCATCTTTCAAACACCAAAGAGGATAATTAGTGCCAGATTTTGGACTTTTGGACTCTTTGTCACCATGTCAGTAACTGAGGAGAGACAGGAAAATGAAAATAGAGACAGCAGTTTGAAGGAGGAATTCATGCCGAGTGAAATATTACACTCCATCTCTTGGCACAAAACATGTGCAGTCTACTGTGCAACTACAATCTACGGTCCAACCTAGTGTTGAGCACAGCCCGAGATGGTTCATTTGAAGCTGCCATCAGTTTCCTTTTAGGCACCATAAACATTTCTCAATACAGTAGAGCTGAAACCCCTTGGGAATATAAAGGATGCGTCAAACTAAGGAAATGACTGTGGTGTGACGTGGGTCACTGGATTGGTTGTATCACTCATAGTTTGTCTGCTCATGGGTGCGTCTATCGCCCCTCTCCATATGAGCTGTACTGGCAAGGCTGATACCCACACCAGATCACAGTTTCAGGGCAACCAAGTGGTTAATTTATTGTGCAGCAGTAAAAACATGGATCTGGGCCTAGGTAGCAATTAGGGAGCTCCAGCTTTAATAAACAACCTGACAGGTAACTACAACACAAAAGCAACAGAGTATCATGCAGTGAAAATAAAAGTAAAGTCTAGTACACACTTAAGTTCCCCTGACCAGCACTCCTCTGCTATTCCAATAAGCATGGATCAAATCAAGATCCACTATCCAACACAGCTACCCTGAGTCAAAAGTAAATATAAAACATGCACAGATAAAACTATTAACAGCGTGTCACAGTATCAAACAAGGAGGGAACGCGAGCTGGTGACGGCAATGCTACTGTGCAATCACGGCTCTGTGGGTGACCTTACATGCACATACAAAACCATATACACCACGCTCTGGTATCGCTCTGCCTCGATCCAACTCGCGTTCGCTGTACAATTACGGCCTGCCAGCAAAAACAACCACCCCGTCACTTGTGTCCTTCCTTTCTTTTAGATTCGGGGGCTTGGCACCTGGAGGCTCCCCATTGGCCAGCCGACACCCACACCCACACTCAGGCTTAATGGGTATCAGCCATATGGAGAGGGGAGATAGACACACCCATGAGCAGACTATGAGTGATACAACCAATCCAGCGACCCACATCACACCACAGTCATTTCCTTACACTGTGACAAAACAAAGGAGTTAAAATCATTTATCACTGTTGTCTTTTGGTGTCAGCACAGTTCCTACTCACCCAACGTCAAGAATCTTCTCCTGAGAAGAAACAAATTCCACCTTGTGTGAAGGCTTTATGCATACGCTTTGATTTCTGCCTTTGCAATAAGAAAAGAGCTTTTGGTAATTGGTGGAAATATTTGAATTTCAGTTCTACTTTTCCATTTTAGTCATTGAGCTGATCTAACTTGCAACAGTAGAATAACCTTCTCTTTCTAGCTCACCAACATTACAAACAACTGATACTAAGGCAGACAACAGACAGAACAAAGACCCTTAAAATGATCCGTTTATATGAGAGAATTATTAAGGACAGAAAGAAAAGCCAGGCAGTTTTTTCTCTGAGAGCCATTTGATTGATGGACAGGTGAACAAGTCATTAACACAAAAAGCCTTGTGTGTTGAGAAAGGTCGGCTAAGCCAACGTGTCAGTTCATGAATACACTGCTTGTGCTCAACAGCCTGCGATGGGGGTTAGTAACCCATTTCTCCCTCAGAGGCAGATAGAAAATATCATGCTTCACCCACATGACACGAACACAGGCTGACTGGAATCTAGGAGGGGAGGGTAAAACATCCTTTCCCCTCATTTCCAAACAGAAAAAAAAAGTTGAGTCATGATGTCTTAACACTGTCAAAATTCATCTTTATAATTAAGAACACACAAAAAGCTGTTAGTTTATGTTCTCATGGAGACTGCATGTCTCTACCCGCCTCTTGTCTGTATTTGTCCTGGTAATTGGATCCAGCTGGAATGGGGTAAAAAAGAAAAAGTATTATTCCATGTTACTCCAGTTATCCAGTCAGTTATCAAGGTAATAAATCAGAGTCTAACCCTAACCCTAACCACCTTGTCATTGAGTTTGTGATCGGTTTGGGTCGGTTTACAATTTCAGCATAGAAGCTTCCTCATAATGGAGTAAAGCTTATATTCTTCAGCAAAGCTCTCCTAACACTTCTGTACAAAATGATCAGATTAATAATTAATACTAATTCATAATATTGTGCATGGTATTCATAGCTAAATTCAATAAAGTAAGAAGTATGGATGACAAGTTTATTCTAGTAAACAAAATCAATACTAACGCTTGAGAAAACACTTAGAAAAGCAAATAAAAGCTAGACAGTGATAAACTGAATTTAAATTCAAATGAAAAATAAAAGGATCCAGAACTAACTGAAATAAAATGAATCAAAATAGTTTCCACTTTTATTCTTTTGAGCATTTCTGCCCTGCTGATCATGGAGGGATAATCCTCCACTGTTGTCTTCCTCATGAACCAGCCACCATTACTCTGTCAATATCAATATCAATATCAATACTCCATACAAGTGCGACCACAGAAATAATGAATTTAAACTTAAACAAAATTTTAAAAAAGTAAAAGATTTCTGAAACAACCTTAAACCTTAAACCAACAAAGCCTTTCGGAAAGTCAATTCCAATTCA
This sequence comes from Monocentris japonica, assembly GCA_900323365.1. NCBI lineage: Eukaryota > Metazoa > Chordata > Actinopteri > Trachichthyiformes > Monocentridae > Monocentris > Monocentris japonica. The sequence goes on from OOFE01013373.1 coordinate 13,923, forward strand.
ACTGAAAAGGAGGTTAGAATCAGAACCGGTTGGTTGAGGTGACTGCCATAGGGAACAAACTGTTTGGTGGTGGGTGATGTCAACACTAATTCACCTGAGTTATCTTCCAGACGGATGCTGAATCCATCAAAAACAGATTGAGCCAGTGTATTCTCCATGGGGATGATACCTTGATTGAAGGTCTTTTTACTCGTCTGTTTTAACATCGGTCAGTATTTTTTCCTACATCAAAAGTTGAAACCATTTAAACATTTTTCGGACAGCAGAATACGTAGTAATCTGTTGTTTTGTTCACTGTCATAGACGGCGAAGGTGGAGCCTTCATTCGACAGTGTCAGTAGCGAGGAGCTTGCCCTTGCATCCATGTTTTTGTGTTTTCAGATTATCCAAAAACGCCACGCCTCCGTTTCACATTCCAACTGGAGTGATGGAGCCAATTATGAACTTCATATGTTTCATCTGTTTCTGCCTGGCCGCCCCCCTTACCCTCTCAGCCCTTTGACTTGATGCAGTCTTGCCTTAGAGTGTGAGGAGATCCATACCAGACTGTGATGGATGACGGTGGCTCTGTAGAATTACACCAGGATTGGTTGGAGCATGTTGAGCTGTCAAAGTTGACAGCGGAAGAACATCCTCTGTTGAGCCTCTGTGATTAGATTGGAGATGTTCCCGTCCGATTGGAAGGTTGTTGCAGATGGTTTCCCTCAGGAATTTGACTCTGCTGTGTTCAGCGTAGTACTGCTGATTATCAGGGAGAGATGGGCCTGTGGATTCTTGCAAGTTCAATCTTCATCTCCAGTCTCTTGAGGGTGTTAAACTCACAGTTGTTGGTGGTGCACCAAGACACCAGTCTAGCCAACCCTCTGCTGTAGATGGTCGTTGTCTCTGATTTGACCCAGTAAGGTGTCATCTGCAGTCTTGAGCAGCTTGACTGAAGGGTCATTGGAGGTGTTGTTGCTGGTGCACAGGGAGTACAGGAGAGGAGAGACAGCAGGGAGCATCCTCACATAAGGCCATGTATGCTAACAATAGAATAGAAATAGAAATACAGATGAAAATTAACACGTTAAATGAACACTGTAATGAATGTGCGCCAAATGATCTCTGACCTTCTGTTACCAAACAGTGTAGACACGTTCGTTACGACTACAGGTTTTCAAACAAATAATAATAATTTAATAATAACCTTAACAGATACTCTTCAAAGTTTGCTCTCTGACTCATAAGCCATGAACAGACAGCTGAATGTTACGAATTTGTTGATATTCTCCTGGAGAATTTCTTGATCAAAAGCCATCCAGGCCCTGAGGCAGCAAAGCCCCAAACCATGATGCTCCTCCACCATGCTTCAGGTCCTCCAAACATAGCGTTGTGCCCTTTTGCCAAAACATTCCATTTTTGTCTCATCTTGCCACAGAACATTGTTCCAGCAGCTTTGTGGAACATCCATGTGATCTTTGGCAGCAATGTTTTTAGTGGAGAGCAGTGGCTTCCTCCTTGGTATCCTCCATGAACACTCCTGTTTAGTGTTTTTCTCATTGTGGACTCACATAGACCATAAAAATGCATTGAATTTTTAACTGTTGACATTCTGGTACTCAAGAAGCCTTGAGGTAGCAGTCTGCCAACAAACCCTGGAGCTAAGTTAGAAAAAATGAAGTTGTCTTGGTGAGCAGCTGGTGTGGACTGGACCACTGAGGCCAAAACAGTGTAGACTTCAACTCTGCAAAGGAAATCTCTGACACACTGACCTAAATCTGGGACTCTACAGGGAATTCATACCATTGTTCTGTGTGTGTGTCTTAACTACTAAACCATGGGCTTTGTGTGTAGATGGACTCTTAATGCTTTGTGGTCAGTTTCTATAGGCTAACTGCTCAAAGCTTTCTTCACACCCAAGTTGCTAAGACCCTCCCCAAGTACATCGCCAGCTAATCAACTCAACATGTCTGTGTGAGTGAGAGTGTGTGTATGTGTGTGTGTGGGTGTGTCTCCTATCTGTTCCAGGCTGCAGCTCAGCAGAGTTGGTGTCTGCATGGTCCCCTTGTCCTATGATGACACTGACTGAGCTGCTGTTTGCTGTGATGCCCCACATCAGATCTGGATGTCCCACCATAATAAACTTTTATGCATTGTGTATACGCTGCTTGCCCAAACTCGACATCTACTGCAGCTCAACCGTCCTGCTAGGGGGATCCCTCTCTGAGTAGTCCCTCCTGAGGTGTCTTCCAATTTTTTCCTAAAAGGTTTTTTGGGAGTTTTTCCTTGTCCTCTGTGAGGGTCCAAGGCTGGGGGATGTTGTGTACTAACCATTTATTGTTTCACATGTTGGGCACTGTGAAGCCCTTAGAGACTGGAACAGTGATGAAGGGCTGTACAAATAAATGTGATTTGATTTGATTTACTGCAGCTTTCCTTTCCTTGCTGGCATCCTAAAACACTCCCTCCAGCCCTTACAACTCATCCAGGGCACTGCAGCCCACTTCATCTTCAACCCCCTCATGTTACCCCTCCTACGCTGCCTCCTCTGGCTGCTGGTATGCCTGGTCGTGTTCAACGCTCATACCTCCAGGTGATGTCCAGCTCTGTACATCAGCCCATGTTCACCATTCTGCCACTACCAGCTGCTTGGCTTACCCTTCTCTGTCCAGCCTGGGTTTCTCTTCACCTGGTCTGCACATTTCTCCCTCCTGGCTCTCCAATGGTGGAATGACCTTTGAAATCTCATCTTCATATTTCACTTCATGTCTCCTTCTCCCCACTGAATGATATCCCCTTTCTACTTCTGTTCTCTTCCTCTCTAAAATCCCTTTCTCCCTCTGTAGCTATTGCTCTATTTCTTTTCCAAGCACTTTGCTCTTACATGATCACTCTATGGTCTGTATTGTGACACTAAGGTTCTGAACTTTGCACTGATGGTTTTTGGTTGCTTGTAATGTCAGTGAACTAAAAATTGAAGTATGCTCCTCTTGGTTCCTTTTCCACCATACAACACCCCCACACCACCTCTCCACTCATTCCAGCACTGCACTCACTGCTGACCTTACAGACTTATTTACCTTTTTGTTAGTTATCGTTATTTAGTTTATAATAAATTATTGGTTGTGTGGTCTCCCTTTTGTCAAGGCCTGAGAGCCTGGGCTGTGACATTACTGATGTTTCATTTAGCCCAGTAACTCAGGCCTGTCAGTCTAGTAGAAGCTAATTTCATTTCAAATTGTTTCTCCATCCAGTTTGTGTCAGTACAGACACACACCACAACTCCAGATGTGCTGCGTCATAGGTGCAATGGATTATGGTCGGTGTAGTTTACTAACACGCTTTCAGCACTTGGTAGCATTAAATCTTAATTGTTTGAAAACTAGGTTGGCGAAGCGCCAGCTTCATGTATTACAACACCTGAAATGAATCCAAAATGTTCACGTTAGTTGGTGGGCTGTCAATTTACCTGCTTGGGCCGTCTAAATATTAACATTATATGGGAAAAGGAGTGGGTGAAAATGAGTTCACATTATTTTGCTCACAGGAATATCTGAGTTGTTAAATAAACCAGTTTTGTTGAAGAATGAAAATATATTTGTGTATGTTTTATTTGGGATATGAGGGTTTTATAAGGTTATTCCTCTATAATATGACCACCCCCTGTAGGGTTCACAAACTTTAAAGCATGACTGTTTATATATTGGCCACTGATGCACAGGTGCCATCGACTGTATGCATGTTACCATCAGGGCACCGGGAACAAAGTTACAGGAAAAGAAATCATTCAATGAACATTTAATTGCAATGTGTTACAGACCGTAACCAGTGTTTATGCAACGTTTCCAGGGTCTGCCCATGACTCCTTCACTTTGCAACACTCTGACTTCGGACACAAATTGTGGGTGCAAGTGAGTGATGTATTTTTTTTAATCCCATTTATTCATTTATAAAGCTGCATTTAATTTTCAATTATTTAAAATCTGCTGAAAAGAATGTCTCCTGTAATGCACCAACTCATACAGCAACGCAGAACATTAAACTGTGAGTGATGCAGCTAGCTAGCTATCCCACTTAAAATTGAAACGTTGCTCTGGTGAGAAAACGTCATAGTTTAGAACTATTAGACTTTGTTTAGTTGGCTAAAACTCACTGCAAAATGTTATTGATTTTACAAACCTCCTTGTGGAATGGCATTCTCTAGTTAATACTTAAAAATCTAAAAAAGTTAGAGTTAGTTAGAAATGAATGTGCCGGTCTGTGTCGTGTGTTTGAGCTCTCTGTGGAATGAATGTATGAAGCCATCCAAATTGGTATGACTACAAACTACAGCCACTTGAAAAGCATCCCAGTGGAATACTTCACAACAGACACTGATGAGAAAGTCATCGAAGGTGAGCCAGAAGTGTCCTTTCACATCGCTCAATGTAAAAAAGCATGTCCTTTGATATCATAATCATGAATATCACAAGCAAGTGAGGGGCACTCCTTGTTGGAGTCTGACACCCACGTTGAATGAGTTTGACTTAACGCCAAAAATGTGAACACTGCTCTCACTACAAGTGTAAAAGGACTGAATGGCTTGCAGCAGCGGCCCCTTCACCCCATAATCCCAAAGCACATCTCACAGGACACCTCAGGGAACACAGTCATCGGCCTTTTCCAAATCCACAAAACACACGTAGACAGGATCAGCCAATTGCCATGACTCCTTAATTATCTGTGAAAGGGTAAAAAGTTGGTCCTTTGTTCCGCCAACAGGACGAAATCTACATTGTTCCTCCTGAAACTGAAACTTGATCCATCAGCTGGAGTCCCCTTTCAGGCACTTTGGCGGGCTTTTCCAGGGAAGCTGAGTATTGATCCCTCAATAGTTGGAACACAACCTCCTTTTTTTAAACCACCACCACCACCCGTCTGCCAATCCAAAGGCCAAATCCATATAATATTGAAGAGACTTGTCAACCATGACACCAACAATATCATGATGGCTCTCATCCAACCCTGATGCCTCGCCACTGAGTTTTCTAACCACCCCAGTGATCTCTGCCAAGGGGAAGGGCTCAGACCCTGCAGAATCTTCTGGTTTAATCTTGCTTAGTGAAACACCCTCCTACTCTGCCTTCTACTCTAGGATCCTGTTTGTGGATTTCAGCTCAGCATTCAACCCAATCATCCCAAATCTGTTGCAAGGCAAGCTCACCCAGCTCAACATAATAATAATAATAATAATAATAATAATAATAATACATCATATTTACAGAGTTCCAGAGAGAGGGGGCGGCAGCCAAGTGTGGTGGAAAATATACTATTATGCTTTTCAAAACTGTATCAATATGAATGTAGCAGACAGACAATTAACACATGCCCCTTGTCTGACCCTTAGCATGACTCAGCATATTGGAGAACTGTGTAAAGCTTGACTGTTGTAACCTGTCCTTCACTCATTCCTCCCAAGGTTGCTGAAGCTACTGTGTCTATTTGCAAATATAATAAATACCAGAAAAGACATACTCTGTTGTGTTGTTACTTGTGAATTTCCAAAGTGGTTTGGAGGAGGTTGTTGTCAGCTGACCTGATGGATCTGGTAGGGGTGCAGTGGTGAAGGAGGTCAGAGAGGTAGGGAGGGGACAGGTTGTTTAGGGCTTTGTAGTTGGTGAGTAGAATTTTGAACTGAATCCTGTTTTTAACTGGGAGCCAGTGGAGTTCAAGGAGGACAGGGGTGAAGTGATCTGCAGGCAGCAGAGTTCTGAACATATTGGAGTTTATTGAGGATTTTGTTTGATGAACCATATTGGATGCTGTTGCAATAATCGAGCCTGGATGTTATGAAAGCGTGGATGAGGGTTTCAGCAGCGGAAAAAGACAGGGACGGAAATGTTCCTGAGGTGGAAAAAGGCAGTTTTGGTAATGTGGTTGACGTGGGGTAGAAATGAGAGGATGAGCACCGCCAGAGTTCAACAGTCTGACAGCTTCCGGAAAGAAGCTGTTCCTTAGTCTGGTGGTCTTGCTCCGGATGCTCCGCAGCTGCCTGCCTGAAGGGAGAGGGTCAAAGAGTGTGTGTGGTGGGGTGGGTGGAGTCCTTCATGATGCAGATGGCCCTCTTCCTGCATCTGTTAGTGTAAATTAAAGTCCTTTAAAGTCCTCATGCACTCGTTGTACATGACATATTAAAGTGATTCTGATTGGAGTCAATCTGGAAAAAAGCAGCTTTGTCCTCGCATTTTGGCAGATTCCATACAGATGGTCAAGATACTAGAAAGAGATACTAGATAGATACTAGGTATAGATTTTATGATGTCAACAGCAACTGGAGGTCCTCTGGGCAGCTAGACTGGTGTCCTTTATTAAGACTGATGAGGCTGCTACACTAGACACGTTACAGTTTAGTGCTTAAATCTGTCAAAACTTTCATGTTCATTGGTATGGAATGTAGCGTAGCCACACAAGCCAGGGCACAGGGTTCAAAGTGGAACAGTTTCGGTCAAGTTGCACTCATGAAGCAAAGTTTGATGCAGGCTGACTGTACCACAATGTGAATGAGCTAGTAAACAAGTGGAGTACAAAAACAGCACTTTTGTGTGTGTTGCTGTCAGTCTGTCCTATAGTCCTCAGTGGAATGAGACTGCAACCCACTTTGGCTTAAAGTTTCCAAACCCAGTTAAGTGTGACATGGTGTTCTCCAGCAAGAAACAGACACCCACTGTTCTGCCTGAAAAGAGAGAGAGAAACAGGGGAGACATGGGAGAAAAGAGCTGCAGGGAAGAAAATGAAATCGGAGATAACGTGGATAGAGATACTAACTAAAAGAAAGAGGAACAAGAGAATGCAGAGGGGAGAGAGAGTGGGAGCCGATTCCTGGCATGTAGTGAGCATATTATCCTGAATCTTCAAACCTGCAAAATGTTCAGTGCACGAGGCATTGCACAGCATCGCAGAAGGAAACACCACACGATTCATAAGAGGACTGAGTTTAACTTAGCTAGACACAGAACAATGGAGATCTTTAGAATCAGGGTTAAAATATGGATCACCATAGCAAGTCAAGGCTAGCTGATTGGACCTGAGTGGACCTCAGGTTCTGTGAGACCTCAGCATCCCTCATAAGGGTAGAAACTTGAACCTAGATTTTTTTAGAGCAGATCAATCACCCTATTCCACCCAGTGGAAGTTGGAATTAGTTCCTCGTCACCCTGCTCTGAGACACTCATACATGACCTCTGAGGGGTCAGAGGTCAGGGGTAGCACCCCTGGATCAGGTTGGGGTTCAGTGTCTCAGTGTCAAGGACAATTTGACAAGGTCATGGAGATGAATCACCATTTTTGACCAGTCTCCCCCCCCATATATATATCAAATCATATAACAAAATAGCTTGTTTGACATTTATCTAGATATCCATGGTTACTTTCAGCATCTTGCAACATTTGAATGTCCTCTGTCCATCATCTGTCTTACACACCATCTGCTGCACCAGCAGCCCACAGTGCTGCCATTGCCGTCTAGGGACAGGTCCAGGTACTGCTTGTTACCTCTGTCATGTCACAGGCCGGTCAGCCCCTAATGAGGACTGGGAGATCCACTGGGGCAGCCAGCATCAACACAAACAGCCAATAGTGTCACAGTCTGTATTTAGACAGTTCTCTGAAACCCCAGCACAGTGGATTCTTGGAGCGGCCCTGATGGCAAAAGATGTGATGCGTTTGCCCAGTGCCAGCCACCACTTGGCTCTTGGACGCTTGTCTGGAATGAGCTGCTTTATTCAGAGCTAGGTGGAGGCATGCTTGGCACAACGTGCTGCAATATTGCTATGCTAGACTAGGCAAGAAAAAGTCAGGGTTCAGACCATTCTGCTCTGGGACAGGCCATTACTAGGTTGGACATATATGGAGACACCCAAAGAGATCCTGTAACCTGTAATATCATAACGTAAGATGTTTTTTATAGTGCCTTACTTACACCACATTTTTAGAGTGGGAGCATCCAATGGGAATGGATCCCACAATCCTGGCAGTGTTAGCACCTTGCTCTACATATTGAACTACACGAGAGGGATTTGAACCCCCATCCCTGGCAGTGTTAGTGCTTTGCTCTACCTATTGGGATACACAGGAAATGTAACCCCTAACCCTGGAAGTTTTAAGCCCAATGACCATCAGACATGTTTTGATCCATTTTTTGGAGATGTCCGTGTTGCTGTGTGCAGTTGCAGTGCAGCGTTTTTTTTTCTACTTCTGATCTATTGTTTCTGTACTGTCAGTGAAGTGTTGGAATTGAACCCCTAACCCTAGCAGTGTTAGTGCCTTACTCTACCTGTTGAGCTACACAAGGGGAATCAAACCCCTGATTCAGGACCGCTGTGTGAGGCCCAGTGTGTTGTACCAGTTACTGTATCTCTCAGTTCAGGTTTGCCGTGTGCTGTAGCTCTTATTCTGAAGGGACAGGATATGGTGGTGGCTAGTGTAAAGCCTGGTCGGTAGTGCCAGCGGCAGAGAGGCAGGTGAGCTAAAGACACGTGAAGCGAAGCCTCTGACGCGTTACATGTTCCACTCCCTGCAGTAGGACAGATTAAGGGAAAAGGGTTAGCGCTCCAGTGTAGATCACCTAGTCATGTTCTAGGTAATCATGTTAGACTACTGGCCCTCTTAGGAAGCTCCTACTGGGCTGTTAACCTGATCCTACACACTCACTTCAAAGTCACTCAGGACCCAGGAGATTAGATAGACAACAGAGGTTGGAAATTGAAGAGAGAGGGAGAATGCTGTCTGGTTGGAATTTGAAAATGAAAAAGTTGATCAACCAATGGCCCAGCCCCCTCTCTTCCTCATCTCTATATCGATCTCTCTTCCTGCCTTTCTCTCCAATTGCAAAAGAGGTATTGTGGTTGAAAGGTGGAACAAGGTTGTGTCTTTAAAGGTTTGTTTACATGGCAGATTCAACGCCTGGCCCAGCTTGTGGATGTTCCCAATACTGATCCCTGACCTCGACACACTGTGGCTCCCTGAGGCGAAGGTACTTGAGTGTTTTATTCTCAGTAGACTAGAAGGAAGCTGCCGGCTGTCTGCTACCAGCCTGGTGCGAGCTGAGGCTTGCAGAAATGAAGACCCTGCAGCTTCTCTGTCTGTCTGCCTGTCTGTCTGTCTGTCTGTCTGTCTGTCTGTCTCTCTCCTCCACAGCTTGACAGACCCTCTGTGTCTTGCGATAGATAAGGGATATCTAGTCATAGCCTGACACACTAATACTATTATATTTGATAAGAAAGGCTAAGTGCGTGTGTGTGTGTGTGTGTGAGGACATTTACTCCCTGAAATGTGACTTGAGATAAAGGTAGCAAGAGAATAACCAGACAAAGCGTAATAAAATGTAATAAAGATGAATAACATTTAAAGAATAAAGGTTTTGTTTTATTGTTTCTGATTCATTTTGTGCCATTAAAGGATACCTGTAAACATTGTATGCCTGCATGAACTTGCTTTTACTTGTGCGCCTCTTATATTGTTAATATCCAAGAGGCAACACAAGCAGACAGGTCATGGTAATAAAGCCAATCT
>OOFE01013374.1:0-20468 GCA_900323365.1 Monocentris japonica
ACAGGCAGACAGGCAGACAGGCAGGCAGGCAGACAGACAGACAGACAGACAGACAGACAGACAGACAGACAGGCAAGGCCGGCAGACAGACAGACAGACAGACAGACAGGCAAGGCCGGCAGACAGACAGACAGACAGACAGGCGAGAGGCAGGCAGGCAGACAGACAGACAGACAGACAGACAGACAGGCAAGGCAGGCAGACAGACAGACAGACAGACAGACAGACAGGCAAGGCCGGCAGACAGACAGGCAGACAGACAGACAGACAGACAGGCAAGGCCGACAGACAGACAGACAGACAGACAGACAGACAGACAGACAGACAGACAGGCAAGGCCGGCAGACAGACAGACAGACAGACAGACAGACAGACAGACAGACAGACAGACAGAACAAGCAAGGCAGGCAGACAGACAGACAGACAGACAGACAGACAGACAGACAGACAGACAGACAGACAGACAGACAGACAGACAGGTAATTAAAATGACCAGCTAATAACGTGATACCAAAAAACACTTGAGAATATACTTTAATATTCTTAAAAGACTATTCGTCAATGTTGTAAACAGTCTGATGATGCTATGATGGCTGTACACATTTTTTACAGAGCTCTGAAAATAGTCCTTGTATATACTGTAGCCAGTGAAACTATTTCCATTCTTTAAATATTAAAAAAAAGCATAGTATTAAAAAAAAAAAACAGCTGCCAACTAGTGATCTAATATTTGAGATAGTTGCAGCAACCTAAGCTCTCAATTGGATTCAAATTCCACTTTGTTAAGGCTTCAAGAGTGGAAGTGCACATAAAAAGTCCTTTGACATTATATTTGTTTTAAACCAAAGACTCTGTTATGTAAGAGCCGCCCTAAGAGCCTTCCTTCACTATCTGCTTGGCAAGCTGCCAGCCTACGGCTAATGCACACACACTACAAGATTTTGGCCGGATTTGTTCCTCACAACACCGTTACACACAAAGTTTGAAAATCAGGGTAAAAAGCTAATAATGTCATTGTTTCGCGAAGAGGCTTTCTCAGGGAAACCCAATCTTAAAATGTTGGTGAGAACAACAACAACAATTATTGCAAGAAGTCGTGTAGTGTTTTCTCACCTCAGAGAAGAAATGAGGCCGCAGAGGCTCCCAGCAAATACTTGGGGCGATTACCAAATCATGCGCCTGCTTTCTCATGATTAGTAACTGTGAGTGGTTCAAATTCCAAACTCTTTTCCCCCCATATTCACAGAGTGGAAATTGGGTAGCCTACATACCCAGCTATTACCTTTTGTTGAGGTTTGAAGACCTGAAGCCAAGCCTTGATACACTCATTTTGTATTAATGCAAAAAGATTTGGCTCAGAATTCACTAGATTACACATATGAAAGCTATCTGCGCTGCTTTTTATTTTCTACTTCCCTAAACACCCGCCTGTCACATCAGCAATATTACATTTTTTCAGGAAAACATACATGTAATGTACTTTTAAGATTAGGATCATTCCCTGGAGGAACAATATTCAGGAAAAAAAAAAATCACATTTTGTGTTCCTTTTGAGACCAATATAAGTAATATTTCACATTGTAGAGCATTTCAGTTCAAGAGCAGTCTCACGCCGATACCGTAACACTGCAGGTATTATATAATGATCTTGACTTGCTTCCATTTTGAAAACATAACAACTTCAATACATGAATTACAGCAATATGACACTGTGGCATGCAATGATCCAAAATAGTTCCTCTACCACACATAATTTCTAACCACACTGACACTGACTATAAATCCATTTTCTGACCTGAATAGCTTTCAGATGCAAAAGGGGCAATTACTGCTCATGTAGGAAAATTTGAAAAAATCAAGTTTTGCTCTTTGCTGAATGGTCTAGTAACTGGTTGACAGTTTTGTTTTACAATACAGTAAGATTTTACTGTGCAACATTATGCTGTAGTAATGCAGCATAAATGCATGAAGAGGGGACTTCTACAATGGCCACCACTGTACTACAGTTTGAAATAGCCCATTGACAGACGACAAACCTAACCATGATTCAATCAGTACCTCAACCACAGAAAGGCTCCTTCTTAGCTCCTCCTCAACTCTCTGTTTCCACTGCAATCCCAACCTGGAGTGAACAATCAAACTGACTAACCTGCCTAGGTTAATGTCTTAATCTGTGTCATGTTTCCCACCGATTCTCCTCCTCACTAACAAATGGGACTCAATGCACTGCAATACCACGAAACTTTAACAAATGCGTTGAAACTTGAAGGAACACTATGACATTTTGAATTATGCTGAGCTATATTTCTTCACCAGTCACATATTTTGCATTGTTTCGCTAGTTCACTTGCAGCTAGCATTGTACTTTACTTTCAATGAGGAATGCTAACAATGCCAAGAAGCAGATGTTCCTACAACAGATGTTAACAAGCTTGTCTTTACCTGGCAGTGACTTGGCCCACTTGACCGCGGAGATGACCTGCTGCCCCCCCAGCCTGTTGAGAGTGGTCATGAGTCGCGTGGAGGTGTCAGGCAATGTGCTGTCATAGCCCGAGTAGATGATCTCTGGCTCGATGGCCTTGAGCAGAGACAACATGGTGGGAACGAGTTGGGGCATGGATTTGGGGATGACCGGGAGAGGCATGTTGCCGCCAGGCTCCGACGGTGCTGAGGACTGCTGCACTTTCATCTTGATCAGCTTCTTGTTTTTCCTCGCTGATGAGATGGGACGGGGGGATGAGATGGGAGGGAAGGAGAGGGACATGAAACAGGAGGGAAACAGCAAACAGTGGCTATTTTACACACTAGGTGTTAAACCTGCACTATGTAACTTTCTGTTGGAAGCAGTGAGAGGTTACTGTTTGTATTTTTGGAGACTTCAATACCCTTAGCTTCCTGTAGCGATAGCCCGAGGTGCTGCTGTTTTGGAGCTGTGTGCATTCAGCTCATAAGTTCTGATTCGTCACTTCCTGTGCTTGGAGAAAACTTTCCCGCCAGTGTACCTACCCAACTCCAAAATGTAATGTAAAAGTGGGGCTGTGTAACTGTCACAGCCCCACTTCATGAACCAGACTGATAAGGCGTTTCTATTGTTACATAAAAAGTTACACAATGCAGCTTTAAGCAGATGCTTTTATGCTTGTAGTTGAATAAGTTCAGTCATGTGTCACTGACCTTATAGGCAGCCAAGAAATAAGGAGTGCAACGGTCAAAACAACAGTGTCCAGGCACAATATTCACATATCACCAATAATAGAGAGGCGCTAAGTAAAAGATCCAAGCAGAAAACTGTTCAGAGATTGGATTAATACTTTGATACATTTTAACAGGGTAACATTTTAATGCAGGTGTGAAAATCAAAGTTAATTCATTGATCAAGATAAAAAAGGGCAGAAAGAAAACACTGAAATGAACTGGCCGTCACAAATGTCAAGCATTTGCATTCAGTTTGCACCCTGTTTTATATCCAGAGTCAAACCAGTCTTCACTTTTCTATGAAGCACTGTGAACTAGCACAAATGTCCTTCTTTCATGTGTTCATCAAAGAACACATTAGCACAAAAAGAACAGTGACTACAGCATATATACCGTTTTAGTCTGTATGGATTCTCTAGGCATCTTTTCAACATTTTCTCTGGCTAAATGTGCAAAACATGTCAGGGGTTGAGAGGTTACCATGAAAAAACATGTTTTTTCCTACTCTCTCCGTTTTTTAATTTCCTCTCCCGGCGTTTCTATGGCAACTAAGAGCCTTTCTGGTGGGAGTCTGAGTTGGTTTGTCTGCTGATGCACTGACGTCCATCAAATCACTCTCTCACTCACTTCCACACACACACACACAAAGCAGAGAAACTACTCATACCTCTCTCTCTCTGCCACGCAGGCCAGACGCAGCACTGCTTCCATCACTGATCTCAGTCAACACTCTGATTTGTACAAACTAATCAATCCAATTTCATGCCTTGGGGGAGCATCAGGTGAATGAACGTATGAACCTGTCTACAAAAAACACAAAGTGCACCAGCAGCCAGTGTGCTTCACCGTTTCCCTTCACCTCAACACAGCTTCATTGCTGATGGGGCACTCTCTCCTGACCATTTATCCCTTGGAAAAACCAGAGCAGCACACACATGCACACACATACGCAAATGTACCCACACACACAGACACAAGCAAACACACAAGCACACACAGATGAGCAACTAATAGCAGTTGATCGCTGCCACAGCCTTTCCTCTTGTTTAGGACACAAGGTTAAGGAGGAAGAATCAGTAGGTTAAGCTGATACTAACCCAGACTCCAGGAGCCAGGAGGCACTACTGCCAAGACTTGACCTGAGAAGGCTTAAACCAGCTTTTCAACTCAATCTCTGTCACTGCCGTGACAAAGAAAGCCTTGACTTATACATTTACAATGTTTTGGGCATTTAACCGATGCTCTTATCCAGAGTGACTTAGAATGAGTAGCTTTAATTCAATTTAGCTCACCATCACAACAAGCAACCAATAGTAAGGAGTGACAATATTCCTGTCACCAGGGAACGATCATGTGAAAGAAGAGCTAGGAACGGCGGTAAAACAAAGGGCTAAGGAGAGCGGTAGAAGGGATGATGAAAGAAAATTAAAGAAAGTAGGAGGGGGAGATAAGGAAGAGAGGATATGTTTCAGTGGGGAGAGAGTGATGTAGACGATGTGAGTGACACTGACGTGAATGTATTGCAGAAGCATTCATGTTGTGAGGCTGTATTCTCACCACAGTGGTAATGGGTTAAAATGTATTTAATGCTCAACATGTGGGGAAAGGCCTTAAAGTTGTTATCCTGCAAAAGCTGTAATTTTCCCAATTTGTAAAAGATTTTTTTCCTGTTTCTTTGTTTCTGTCTATCTGGAGCATTTGCTGGTTTATTTCGTGTGCTGATTCTCAAGCTCTAACAGTAACAGCGTAAAAGTCAGTTTTGGTAGCATTATCCCTGAAGATGGAATAATCAAAAAGCATATCACTGATATCATGGACTACACTACTGAGGTCTTTGGAAAAACTTTCATAGATTTTTTACAAAAGTCCTTGAGAGCCTGAGCACCTCTATAGGAGTTGGGGTCTGTGTGTGTGTGTTCATTTCTAACACTTTTTGCAATGTGCAGTGCTTTGGAGAATTGCAGTACTCGCAGGACCCTAAGGACACCAGGCAATACGGTAGAAGTCAAACAAGCATCAACCAACTCTGTGATTTTGTAACTCTAATGGCTAAGACAATACATGAATTGAACAACTCATAGTAACAACAACACTGTGCTACCACAGCACTTTGCTTTTAAAGTCCGCGTAGTTTGACTTTAATACCTTTCTAATAAAATGTTACTTGGACTTCTAGGAACATATTTCATTCAACACATATCAAGGAAGCATTTTGCCATGCAAAGAAATGAACAGATACATGAGAACATCAGGCTAAGATGTTCAGGTCCACACAGGGTGCACGGGGTGACTGAATGTGAAAGCAAAAAATGACTTTCCCAATATGTACGACGTGACGCAACTATCCCTTGTGCTATTAAACTTGAGTGAACGTCTAAGTAGAAACCTGACTTGTTAAGAGGGAAGTGGAGGTGGGTGAGACCGGGCATGCCACTGGAGTAATCAAGTGGGCATGAGAATTTCAATGTGGTGGCTGAGATTGTCTCACCACAGTGGAAGAGAGTGTTTGGGTCTGTCATCAATTCAAGCCCTTTATGTGTTTTGTTTGCTGCCTTGACTGAAAGACTCAATTTTTTTATTTGGCAATTCATTTGGTTCCATGATGGCAGATGAGATACCGATACTTTATTTACATGTCAGATAGTGATTTGTCACAGGTTGAATTGGTGCCACTGTTACCTTCCAGATTCATTCCGGCTTGAAGACATTTCCTGAAGCGGCAGGCCGGACAGTTCTTCCTGCGGATCTTATCAATGATGCAGTCATTTCTCCCTGCACACAGGTAGTTGTGCTGTCCTGTAGGGACGAGAGGATGAAGGAGAAGGTAAGAAAAGGGGGAGATATTTGCTAGTAAAGAAGGTTTGAGATGAATTAGCCTGAGCAGTGTGTATTGTAACCACATTAACCAACTGTTGAGGGTTGAAGGTAAACCTGACAACCCTCAAACATCCTTCTAGTGTTGATACCTTCACTTCCTCAAGCCTGCACTTATTTTATTATAGGGCACTGTTGTTACAGATATGGAAGCATATGGAGCTTATGTCACATGTCAGTTTGCAAATAAACTGGCTGTGAAGTAGAATAACAATATTTTATATTTGATACCTATTGTAAATAGTGTGTTTTGTTTTTTACTGTAAATATTGTTTTTGCTACTGTTGTTTTTTTGCACAATCCCGTGAGCATTGCCACTTTTCATTTCACTGCACATCCTGTATGCGTATGTGACAAATAAAGTTCTTGACTAATTGACTTGACAATGGTTTCTGTGCTGTGGCTACATCAGGCTCAATTATTTAGGAGAAAAAGGAACTGTTGTATAAGGGAGTGTCAAATGAATACAATCTGTACTGCATCAATACATCTGTACGTGAAGTCTCACACGTTATAAGACAGAATTAATAAGGGTAAGTCCTGTAACGTCATGCCGACGACAAGCTGGCCACCCAACTACTTTAATTATCGTACATACTATTGTGAAAGGCGTTGAAAGGTCACCTTTCAAAGTTCTGCTATAACAAACTAATCAGGTCATGGTTAGACACCATGATTGTTCAGAATCCCCTGTGATGTGTCAGATGAGTCACCCCCTAACCCACCAAAGCACCGAATATCTGCTGCTCTGATCAGGCAGTACAATGGAAAACTTGTCATTGAAAATGATTCCTGTTCGTTTCACCACATCCTTCAGTTAACAGTCACTGTTACCATCAAGCTGATACCACTGGCAATGGACTCATGTAGTTTCAAATTCAGTTTAAATTCAGTGAGTAGGCGGGACTGAAAAAATGTAATTCAATAATGCCATGTACCCCTTCAAAAGAGACCTCAACACAATTCTTCAGGAAGACCAAAAATGATTAAACTGAATCAGTTTCTTAATTAACCCTAACCCTACTCAACACGTTTTCTCCACCCAACTCATCCACAAACCACGGCTTCACATTTTAGACATGGCAGATGTATCACTCATTGTTTTGTACCTTTAACAATGAGGTAACAATATTATTGTAGGTCACTCTGGATAAGAGCGTCAGTCTCTCCCAGGAATGAGCAATGTGAGGAGCTTTCAAAGCATATTTTTGGTGTTTTCCCATACTTTTGAACACCTGAAAACCGTAAAAATCATTACCAAATGTTTCCATGTTTTCCAAACTGCATAGGAACCGAGCTCATGCTCAGACTACTACTCCACAGGCACTAAACACTTATGACACTTTCATTGGGTCTATACTCTTCTACCTGCTATCTTCACAATGATCTTCCCACCTCAGTTTGGAATCCCTTCCCATCTTTTTTCATAGACACAAAAACAAGTTCTTCAAACCTCACCCTCACAGTCACCCTAGTCCTCTACCTGCACTGACAGTAAATATCTTGTCTGACCGTTACTTCAAACCATTTATAGGTATTAGCATTTAATGTTGTCCCTCCCCATATTCTTAACTAAATTATTTGCAATTATTGGATTCCCAGCTGACTTGTTAAGTCACTCTGGACCTGAGCATCAGCCTCTTCTGGATGACTAAACGATAATATGAAGAGTAATGAATAAAAACAAATCCAAGGCCGTCTTCTCTTAGAAATCCTTTTAAAAAGCTTTTATTTCATTATTTCATGACATTACAGATTAAAAGCTATAATATATTCCCCCCACCACCAATTAGAAATGGGTAAAGTGGAAGGCTAGCTTGTTAGCCCCTTCTGGTATAATAGCATCACCGATTATATTGCAGATCCCCATAGAATTTACATTGCCAGGACTGCAATGGCATAATGGCAAAGGCATAAAAAGACAGTGCACTAAATAACTGTATGGATTTATAACCCTAAGTCTCCGTTTCATGTGTAGTCTTTCCTTGAAACTTGGCATCATCATTTAGAATGTAATGCTAAGGGAATAATATTGGATGTAACATTGACTTCATCTCCCCATGCTACTATCCAGCAAACCTTCATTCATAATACACAGTGGAGAGATTATGTCTGACTGTAGGAAATTACTTAACTTAACACACACAACCAATAGCACCTCCACCAAATGTCCGTTGGGACCATAAAAC
This sequence comes from Monocentris japonica, assembly GCA_900323365.1. Taxonomy (NCBI): domain Eukaryota; kingdom Metazoa; phylum Chordata; class Actinopteri; order Trachichthyiformes; family Monocentridae; genus Monocentris; species Monocentris japonica. Next base: position 8,259 of record OOFE01013374.1, read on the forward strand.
ATTGCTATCTCTGATCTGAGATACCACAGGTCTGTTTGATGCAGCTTTTTGAACTAAAGGGCATTCACTATCACTGTGGGTGCCTTAGAATACCGCCATAATACTGTAGAAACCTGCACATGGTCTTCCTGTAACACGACACCTGGCACTATATGAGTATCAAGTATCTAATAAGAGTAGGGCCAACCTTTGCCTTAAGAACATCTTCAGTCCTTATTGCAGTGGTGTCATACAAGTAGGGAACTGTGTGTTTTGTAGTGTGCATGGGGGTATTACCATCTTAGAATATGGGAACACCATGAGGGAACAGTATTTTATTGTATTTAGTATTGTATTTAGGATCACAATAGGGTACTAAGCTAAAAGCTTCATAGCACTCTAAAACTCCCAGTCATACTAAACACTGTATAGCAGGGTTTGGCAATAAGGAGTGCCCGATGGCCCGGGACCACTAAGAGGTTGACTTGGGCCAGTTGATTGGTCTGTCACTGGCCCAAACTTCAGTCATTGGCCCAACATGTGTATTTAAAAGCCCATCGATGAAATAGGTGAAAGACAATCCAACATTTCATATCTTCACAATCATTAACTTTTGTCGTGTTTATTTTTTCCATATTCTGTAATTTCTAAACTGACAATATGATACATTTATTGGTAATAAAAAAGTGGTTATTATCATTTTTGCCTGTTGGGCCAGTGAAAATTTATTAGGGGCCAGTAGAACTCTGATCTATTGGCCAACAGGGCAAGTGGAAAAAAATCTTACCGTTGAACCCTGGTACAGTACGGTGTAATGTAACTGTAAAAAGCAATATTATTAGTTGCTTAATGCTCAGATCATACACATGGGACCACTGCTTCCTGAGCTCTGGGAGTTATCTCGTCTAGTATTCATGATAACAGAGACTGGTGTCCCACTTGCCAATTGATAAATAGGAGTTTAAGAAAAATGAACGGTTCAGAATAATAGTACTCAAGCCTTCTCTGACGCTTCAGGACAGAGAAGGTTTGCAGTTGTACATTTAGACAGACAAAATTATCCAAAATATTTAAAAAAATTATCATTATTATATTACTCTACAAATTTGCCAAAATCACAGACAGAATCACTCCGAAACAGTGACACTGAAAATTACGGTGGTGCATTTTTGTGATGTGACGAAAAGATAGTGGCCCAGGGGCTGCTAGTTGCAGGCATCACTGCTATCAAAGGAAGCCATAGCAAACAATAGCCATCTGTGACATCAACGTTGCCAGCTGAATCCCACTGATATCCTCTCTCTATAATCCTACCCTGATCTGCTAACGAGAACCTGGCAGCACCCATCAGCACTGGTTGGCGAGGCTGCTGGTGTGCTAGCACTAGGTCCCTAGCTAACACTAGCATGAGTTATGAATCGTTCATACTCTGTTCATGCCCGGCCCGGACAGCTCAGTCAATAGAGCATAAGACTCTCAGTCTCAGGGTCGTGGGTTCGATCCCCTTTGGATAAAAGTGTCTGTACTTGATTTTCTAGCTATTTGTGCTACTAAGTCTATGCTTTGTACTATTATAGGTCCTGAGTATCACACTGTTAGCTATCACCTGCATGATTTCTGTTGAAATTAAACAGTTAGCGATCTACTGCAGTAGTGGAATGAGCTGTTGAGCCCTGCTACTGGGTCAGCTCTCTGTGGCAATGGGCAACAGAGGCGAACATACTTCTAATGTTGCTACAGTAACAGCTAACACAGTAGCTGTCATTCTTGCTGAAGTGCCACTGCAAGCAAAGTTAAGGTCAATCACATAAGTGCAAGGATTTTTTTTCATTTGGTCTCCTAGAATATAAGCTTCCGACAAAGGTAATATGCTTTCTTGGTGTTACTAGTCCACTAAGCTTGAATCTGTATTAGTTAGCAGCGTTCCAAGGTCACAATGAGATAGCATTAAGGTGGTCTTTAGAAAATCACTTCATTCGTCTACTAGTATAATAAATCTATAAATCATATTACAAATATTACAAAGTTATCTATTTAGCTGTCACTCTGGAATTCTATTTTTATAAAACTTAAAAATTCAATGTAAGTCAAGATATACAGCATACAATCAATTACAATTACAAAACAGGTCCCTTTATTGCAGACAATCAAAGCACTTTGTCTGTTGATTTTCCAATTTACCCAATCATCTGCCAGAAAGCACAGAACACACTGCACATTGCTTTATCTTTTCTTTTTCAGAAAAGCCACCATAAGTCCAAACATATTTTGGTTTCAGTAACTTACAAAAGTCTGAAATCCAAGAGGAACTGATTTAAGCTACTTCTGTGATACAAGCTGAGAAAATGTTTGGTATCTGACCTGAAAAAAAACGAACAAGGGACCAGATGTATAAACGATGCATACACAACTTTCTGCAAAAAATCTGAATTTATAAAGAGAAGTGTGTCGTGAGAATGTGAGTACCTACATGCATGCTTTACAACATGCGTACACAGACTTTTATGAGCCAGCTGAGTTGAGTGTGATATAGAAAAGTGGTAAAAAAAGGACAACATCAAAAAGGGAATTTGGAGCTTTCATAAATCTGACAAAAATACCATTTTTGTTCATACACAGATGTTTAGTCTTGAATCTACAGAGGTTTGGTTGGAAGACTCCTGGTCATGGCCTGATTACATTTATAAGTAGAAGACACACACAGACACAAACAGTACATAAACAAAACCCAGCACAGCAAATAAAGTGAAGAGGCGATTTTTAACTTTAGATCATAGTAGGTTAATGTGGATCAGATGCGGAAGCTTAGGCCCAATTTGAAACGGGGAGTGGTTATTATTATTGGATCGACCAACCGTGGTGACAAGGAGGAACATTCCAAGCAGGGATCGACGGACACAAAATCATTGAAGGGCAATTTATATTGGCTTGAATTAGAAAATATGCATGCTTTAACACAGAGATCGCAGGAGAGGCTCTGCATGTGTCTAGGCAGATTGGTCATTTCAGTGCTGGGGGGATATTGGGACATGGGTAAAGCAGAAGCGACAATATACCATCACCATCATCATCATCATCATTATCATTATTATTAAAGGTGCATTTATTTACCATCTGCGTTTTGTCGTGCTCTCCATCCTTCACCATAGAGACAACGACCGGAGAATGGAGAGGGGGAGAAAAACAAATATAACAGATATAACTTTCTCAGTGCTAGGCAGATTTCTTCAAAATAATTATTTAACACTTCAGTTTTAGCTCTTGTGTGACACTCAACACATAAAAATGTTGATACACTAAATAATAGGCCTACATGACAATCATAGAACAATAAACAAAAAATGTGCTGATGCGATAGATTGTCCACCTCATGTCAAATGTTAATATCTGTTATTTTTGTATTCCAATTCAGGGCAACGTTTTATGATACAGACTAAAATTAGGCCCCCACAGAAATGCTCCTGTTTGAACATCTGTAACACCTTGCCTATGGCTTAGCAGCCAGAAAACACTAGCATTGCAGTGTACACCATACAGTGGCTGAAATGTGTATTCATTACATTGATTTTCATCCATCAAACGCTGGCCATGTTCTAGCCATGAAATGCTACAAAAGTCTAAAAATCTCTTCCTCACTTCACCTTGACCTTTCATAAAAATGTCACTCACAAATTGTAATAATTTCATTAGCTGCTCTAGGTACAGATATATGGAAGGGAGGGAGAGAGATATACAGAGATAGTGAATATAAGAACAGAATGGGAGAGAAGGACAAGGTGCTCTGGCAGTTTTTTGTCAGTCATAAAATGAGTGGTTTATTTGGGTTGACCCTGCAAAATGTGTTTACGTTATAATTAGGGATGTAACCAAAGTTGAACAACAAATACAAAAGTTTGACGATATGAAAAAATGTTTCTCTTTTACATCGTTTGAACACTAAAGAGCACAAGGCTAGCAGGTTTTAGCTTGGGTCATCACACTTCCGGTGAGCCCAGCTGAACCTACTACTGTTTAGACGTAAGCAACAAGATGCATGGATCGCATTGGCTCTCAAAATGTGCCAGAAGAGGGTCCAAATAAATAGGCAAGACACCAGGTACGTCTCTACTGAGGAAAACTGGAGGGGCTTGTCATATCTGAGGCCACCTACCTGGCAAGCTACTACTGCTCCGATTCTGTTAAGGAATCTCTCAGACCTACACTACTTCCAGGAGGAAAGGGGAAAGAGAGATAGAAAGAACGAGAGGCAGAGAAGAACGGAGAGAGGAGGAAAGCGTGGCAGAAGGTTTTAAAACTAATCACTCTGTTTGCCAGATGCATTCCTGCCCCTCTCCAGATTCAAGCCGAGCGTCCTGGTGCACACACTCCACCAGCCACGGTTGATACAGTGCTCAATGCTGGCCAAAGGAATTTCATTTTTGTTGCCTTTTCAGTAAAACATATAAAATATAAATGTGAAGCAAGGCAAACAATGGATGTCTTACACCTCCAAGCTCATTACATACCTGTATCAGCTAGGCAACGACAAACTACCTCTATAGAAAGAGCAACTTGGGAGTTCCTTGTTGCTTATTAAAACTATTTCAGGGCATTTCTACTTTGATACATAGAGTGCAATGGAGAGTGACAAGAAAGGCAAGAGAAAGATGGGACATGCTAAAGGAAGGATTCAAACCCACAAAAACCCAAGTACATGGATGGTGCCATCTGAGCTGCCAAGAAACCGCTACTGTACATCCTTTACCTTGGAGTTTGAGAAATAGTAACCTTATTTTTCATAGCCTAAGAAGTGAGACAGAATAATGACATTTCACTGATGTGCAACAGGTTTAATAGCTAATCTCATGCAATTCAAATGAATAGGAATCTTTGGGACAAAACGTACAGAGCTAATGGATGCTAAACATTGCTACTAGGTGCACATGTGCAATGTTGTGGCCACCTAATATAGAACACATGGGCATGAATGTGCAAATCTGATTATGGCCTGATGTAAACATGACCACGATCCGTTAGAAAACGATGAGCTACAGTAGGGCATCAACAGGAAACATGTCTGTTTGTTGCCTCACTTGTTGTCTAACTTTTCATGTCTTCTCACACAGCAAACAGTGAAAGGTTCACATTCAAACTATGGCAAAAAATAAATCTAGTGTTGAGTGAGTGATTGAGTATGAGACCAACCTTCTACGGCCCTCTTGAAGAAGACCTTGCAGCTGCCACAGGTAACAACCCCGTAGTGGCATCCCGAGGCCTCGTCCGAACACACTAAACAGATCTTATGAGTCGACCCACTGGGCTTGGTTTGGCCCGGCACTGCAGAACTGCTAGTTTCCCCTGTTCTGGCTGACGAGCTGGAAAACACAGAGAAAGAAAAGAGAGAGAGAGAGAGTAGGTGAGTATTAGAAGGCTGACCTAAATGTGTAGATGCTTTAGTTTTGTTTGGGTTTTTTTGTACAAATTTGAGGCAAGCTGCAGAGCAGGGTTTAAGGTTACAGTTAAAAATTCTATCTGGATTATTCAGCAAAATATTTTCAAAAACATATATAAATACAAAATTGTGAGGTAAAGCCACATGAAAAAATGTTCACAATGGTTTGTGGTCATCTTTTTGTTTTGTGAACTGCTATTTTAGTACAAATAATATATATATATATTGGATGTATATAAGCCATATATCCAGCAGGCTTTCCATCTTGGTCTAGTTGTAGACCATAAGGTCCTAGCAGCTTTATTTTGGTTGCTAAGTAAACAGCTAGCAACCAGCATGACAGCACAACAAGGTCAGTCGTCAGCTGAGACACACAATGGGATCCTGGCATTGGACATTAGAGTACTATTTAACAAGGAGCCGGTTTCCACTATGTCTCTACTGCTTGTGTCACTGCTAATGTTTTCCCATCCGAACATCAAGAGGACCACAACAGATAAAGGCATCTGACTTCATTGTGATGTCCTTGATGATTTCATTGGTAGTTTAGGGAGTTTACTGTTGATTTTTTTTGTATTTATGTTTATCCATGACAAAGCCCCAAATCTCACTCCAAGCTTATTGTACAATAATGCCTCATCTGAAGCAGTTAGGTTATCCTCTCTTGTCTGTCGACTCAACTTAAGACACCTGACCGGTAGTATGAATCTTCAGACGGCACCAACACCTTATCAGATCTACTGCAGGAATCATTACTAACAAACATGCAATTTGGAAGTTGGACAGGTGTAAGGAGTATGTCAAGGCATCTAGACTCATTTGTTAGACACTCAGACATTGCTGTGTAATCCGTAAGAGGAATTTCACGGCATTAGAAAGGCTTAAATCTTCCCTCCCTCGTTTGTTTTGGCAACACAATACCTGTGGCTTATGTGGGCCTTATGTAAGGGAGTTGGCTGGCTGGCTGGCTGGCTGTCTAATGTCTTTGAAGTGAAGGCCTACGGATACTTGAATTCCCCTCTACAGCTGATGCTGTTGCGTCATTCTGCTGATGCTTCTAGAGTTGTTTCCATTTTCCTGCAGCGATACAGTCTTTCCATGGCTGACGCTTCCAGACTAGGCTATGTTTGCTGGATGGGACTGGAGGAAGGCATTTACATGAAGCTAGTCAGCGTGAGTCACACGACCCATGAGCGTGCACACACACACACACACACACACACACACACACACACACACACTCCAAACAAGCATGACCTAAATTCAGAGGCCAGCCCCTCATGGTCATTGGAAAGACGATACCTGTTTATGGAAGTCAGACAGCGGACGGGGGGATAGAGAGGGTGGATGTTGGAGGATTTCCAGCTAATTCACTGTGAAACAATTTTAGGCATGATTTTAGGCTGAACTAGCCAAGCTCATAGCCCAACACAGCGTGGCAGGTTCACGTTATAAAAGGATTCAAAGTGTGATGTGACGAGGGGGTTTGTTAGCAGAGACTGGAAGAGGCGTTACCCTCACAACGGTGATGTCATGTGCAGCAAGTACATAACAATTTTATCAGAATTTCTGAGGCAGTTCATTCATTTTCATTTTCATGATAGTGTTTGAGTGTTGGGCTAGAATACTAGAAGTGAGGACATATACCAAATGTCTGGTTCAAGTTAGGCATGTAGTGGTGAGTGAGTGAGTGTCTGTGTGTGTGTGTGTGTGTAGCATGTTCATTGAACTCAAAGACCTTGACAAGTTAAAAGGTCAAGATACATGACGCCATAGCCTACCATGGAGCCATGGAGCTGCTCCATTGACAATTAAGAGAGGATGACTGAACTCAGAACAAAATGTGCCTACAATTCTAAATCCAAATCCTAACCAAAACAGTTTACCTTTGCCCAAGGAGAGCTATATCGCCACAGACACCTTCACCGTGTTTAACAAGTCATGCTCGATGTAAAGCACACAAAACAGTCCTAGGACATAAAAATGACATTGTGTAACACTGAAATGAACAAACCACAAACTGATTAAACTGATTATCTGTAACACTGGAATCCGGCAACTTGTGGCAGATGTAATCTTATATGTACCAGCCATAACCTTTTGAACGTCAGGCAAGGAGTAGTAGGGTATTTATAGGAGGCATCCTTATTTATATACCTCAGCTATGGTGGGTATGGTGTACTGCTATATGCTCTAACCTCTCTGGCCTTCTGATTACTTACCATCTGATGTCGGCTAATGCTGGACACAAGTGAAGACGCTGTGAGCACTAATTATCAGGCATCGATTGACCAATGACTGCTCTCTTGGGATTACATGGCCACCCCAACAACACACAGCTTATATCGTGGAAAGGTCACATGAGAGCTTTAGGATAGGTTTGCAAAAAATGGGTGAAGCTACACTTGAGCATATCTTATTTACAGAAGGTTTTTTCAGTACCCTCATGTAGTTTTCATCAGAAAAATGAATTTTTTTTAAAAATGGTGGCATTATACATTGACCACAGGGTGGTGTTTGAATTAGACATTTATATCTCCCCCTCCTCTCTCTCTCATTCTTACTCACTTGCTCCTCCCACTGCCTTGCAAACCAGCGTGGCTCTCAGCCATGCAGCAGAGTCAAGCCTCATGAGGAACGCCCCCATACTGGATCAGAGTGCAAGGTACGTGCATGTGTGTGCACACACACTAATATACACAGGGAAAAGAGCTTCTATGCAATGATAACAGGCACACCACAAACACACCCACACTGTACACAGTGATTAACACACAACTGAAGCAATTCATTAACACACAAACGCAGACAGATGGGCTGATACATGCTTAGTGCACACAGTTGCAAAAACAATAGCATAATCCAGCAAACACTCCCACACACAGACCCTCACTACTACTTTGAGAATACTTCAACAAAATGTATGACTAACTATGGCACCACAAAAAAGCTGGGAAACCAGGTTGCAGATCACTGATCAGCTCGATCTCCGCCCACACTGCTCTCAGTATGTGTATGCATGCACTACGTGTGTGTGTGTGTGTGTGAGTGTGAGAGAGTGAGCGTGAGAGAGAGAGAGAGAGAGAGAGAGCGAGAGAGAGCGAGAGAGAATGTTTGAGAGTGTGTGCACGTCAGAGAGAGATAAATATTGCAGAGATGGGGGCACCAGGAGTTAAACAAAATTTAACCAGATCCCAGCATGTTGGACTGTGTTTATGCTCTGAAGCAAATGCTTGATCGCATGCCTTGCTATTCTGTTTTTGCCTACAACAATTTCTGTCTGTGGGTGAATGTGTACACATGTGTACATGTTTGTATCCCCATGCAAAGAAACAGAAGAGCAGAAATATTGGAAGGACCTGGCACCAGGGCTTACAGCAAACAAAAGATACATTCAATCAGATGTTGCTGTAACAGACAGTATGTGACTTAAGGCGTTTATTAACAATACACAATGCTCTCCAACCTTCGTGAGCTTCTTCTGCAGAAAGACTTTGAGTGTCCAACTGGAAATCATCGGGATTTTTTCCCCCAATCACAACACGTTCTGATACTTCAGTTTATTATTCCCCTTCAATGCTGAAAGAGATCCCATTTCAAATGAGCAAGATCTTCATTTTCAATCTATTACATGTACATGCCATCTGTATATATGACTATTATCAGAATAAAATCACACTGATTTCCTGTATGCTTCACAATTTCCTGTAAGCTTTTTGATACATTTAGATTACTTCAAAAAGTGGTAAGGAAATGTACGGAAAGAGTACAAATAAATAACCTTTTTACATTGACACGACATGAGATGAGGCTGTAGGGAAGCAATCACTAGGGAATCATACACCATTGACTACAGTGGGAACAGATAAGAGGATAGTCTTTGACCAACATCAATGCCATTTTAAGCCCATGTGTAGGAGTGTACAAAAGCATGACGGGTGGTGGGAAAGGGAAGTTGTTTCAACAGAGAGATAAAGAATCAGGGAACAGTCACAATGCTGAGGCTTAACACTAAGATGGCAACTAATGGATATTATAGAACAGCCTATAGGCTTATCGGCCTTGGTAAAGGGGCCCAGTGCACGATGGTAGATGTATTAAATGCTGCTCCAGACAGCCTTGTGTATCTACCGGAAGCAAGCACCTACAGAAGAGGAAGTAGAGGAGATGTGGATTCCGCTTCCACTTCTGTCCACATATCAGACAGCCAGAGTGGCATGTATTTCAGGACAGGACTGGATGCAGTACCCACATATCCCCTTCTTCCTCCATAGGATCTGTTGTGCATTAAATAGGCCTGTCTGGCAGTGCATAATTTGCACTTAACTTTCTACCAGCATGTAACTAGCTGGGCACTTGAGGTGCAATCAGTGGCAATAACACACGCTTGTTTCTCCAATGGTGAGTTCATGAAGTGTTTACGACCAGTGCCTGCATGTGTCCATTTTATCTGCTTTGTCTGTTGCAATATAATTCACACGGTCTGCCTATAGACCCGGCCTCCTCTATTATCGCCGGTTATAGGTTGCACCTGACTAGCCCTGAGAAAGACTGTGGGTAAAAATGAATTCTACTCTGTGTTATTTAGTATTTCGTATATACACATGGTACATAATGAACACCTTCCATACACCTCTCTTCGATTGCTTCATGTGGCTCTCACAGGTCTCCAGAGAAGGGTTGCCCACTCTTCCGTGGAGGGATAGAGTGAGAAGGGCCCTCCTTACTGTCTACAGTCTGGCCCGGACAGCTCAGTCAATAAAGCATGAGACTCTCAGTCTCAGGATTGTGGGTTCAAACCCCAAATAGTGTTAACTAGTGTCAACTATCACCCTTGTAAGTCGCTTTGGATAAAAGCGTCTGCTAAATGACTGACTGACTGTATTACAGTTTGAATGGAGACCCAAAAGGACAGGGCATGATCCACATTCACAGGGCAAAACACCAACTAACATTACTTGTTTTCACCTGGTCTACCAGTTCTCATCGGGCATGCACACACTTAAATTGTTGATTGGGATGCTTATCTGTTTCAATAAAGGCACAAAGCAAACAACAGAATTTACTTTGCTGCCTGTATAAAAGCAAAATAAAAATTTGAATCTTGGGATTGTGGATAGGGTTAACCTAACCAAGGATGTGTGCCATTAAATGAAAAGGCCTGTTCTGATATCCCGTCCACAGATTCCAAGGACGGATCTGCAGCCGAGGCAGAGGTAGGGTACTGGAGCAGATCATTCAACAGGCCGATTTGTACCTATAGCATATTTGATAGACTCTTTCCATTCAATTTAGCTTGTGTGCAGTCCCATCACAGTGCGCAGGCATTAGCCAATGTGTCCACCGGGCACCTCTTTTTAGCTAGTCGCACTAAGCAGATGCTTGGGGGAAGGCCTGCTGATGGTTGTTGTTGCTATGTGACTACTGAAAACACAACTGCAGCACGGTGGTCTTTTGCTAAAAGTTGAAATACTTCTTACTTTCTTACTAACTGCACTTCTAGCCCCCGGTGTCTGAGTGCACAAAGCATGCAAAGCGCTGTCTGAAATGTGCAACAACATTTACCTTCCATTGAAAATGATGAGAAAAAGAAGCCAGAGCTGTTAAGAGAGGTTCCCAGTGGACGTGTAACCCTAGGCGTGGAGATTATAGCCTCAAAACCACATTCAGTTAGGAAGATATTTGTATTAAGCCTGAGGAAAACATGGAAAACCCCTTCCAGCCCGGGACAGTCCTTGTTCCAAACCACAAACACCAAGCCTGTCTGCTGACTGCGAGGCTGTTAAAGAAATACACCTGGCGGGGGTTGTCCTGTGTGGCTGTCTCCTTCGTTGCTATTAATGATCTGACAACACACACAAGATCCGCAGGAGAAAACACAAAAAGCTCCTTTGTGTCTTTTCACACATATTTTCTTGTTCAGTAATCCAAGAGATGAGGGCAAAATACAACTGGAAAGCGTCAAAAACAATTTCAAAATAAGTAATAAGGAGGTAATAAAGGAAGAAACAAAGACAAAAACAAATGAAAGCTGTGAGAAATGGGTGTACTGATTTTTATGTCACTAAAACAGGAACCATAATTGTATTCTAAGGCTGCACAATTAATACTGAGCCATTGTAAGTCAGTAGGTTCAGTTGTCAATTTGTCTATGTAGCCACCTATGATCACTCAACATAGCATTAGCAGAGGAGTTAGCAAGTAGCACCCGAGACTCTTGAGCTGTGCTTGATCTGAGTTACTGTCGTGCAAGAGAACATTCCCTCTCCCCAGAACCAGCGGTCTGGTCACAAGCCTGCTCCTCTAACCTCTAGGCCACCATTGCCTGCAGGCTACTGTATTTGAAATCAGTGGTCTAGTTGAAAATTATTTGGTGTGATGTTGTGACGAGGTGTAAACCTAAGTGTAGATGCAATATCGGTGCAGTGTTGAAAGTGTGTGTGGAGAGGAGCCAGAATTTAGTGTTGAGCCCCTTGCAAGTGGCATGGGCTTAATTCAATGAAGCATCTGTAACTGGAGGTTGCCACTGAATAACCCGATTGCCCCGATGATGATGACATACATTGGCACTCACCCACTAAAAAGCACAAGGGACACTCAGATCAGATCTTGTGAATTGGTAAATTAAAATAATATATAATAAAAAAATATCAAGTGTTTTATGAGATGCGGTTTCAAAACAAGGTGTTCTGGTGTTGTGGAAAGTCACTGGCCCACAAATCAAGTTGAACATCAGGGAAAACAGTTCCAAAAGAGAGAATCCTAAGCCTGAAAATGTAATAACAATCACAATATTTGTT
>OOFE01013375.1:0-18039 GCA_900323365.1 Monocentris japonica
TATTGGCCTAATGGAAGCGTTATAATTAAAGGGCAATATTTCTGTCTGTTCGTCTGTCTGTCACACACACACACACACACACACACACACACACATACACACAGCTATAAATTCTAGCAGTTCCTGTCACATCCATGTTTCTGGGTCAGTATGTGATGGCATACCTCCAATCCTCTTCACACACACACTCAAACACACACACACACAATGCGCTACAGCTTGTCGGCTTCACACCTTCGTATTTTTTTCCTGCACGCCCACCCACACACTCCTATTGAGGAATGTGGATGAAAAACGCCTCTGCTTCCTTTGTTCCTCCGCCGTCATACCCAGACGCTAATCCTGTTGTTTGGATTAGCGTCTCATCTGATCTCATCTGATCTGATCTGGGCTGGGAGGAGAGAGAGAGGTGGATGGATGGATGGGTGGATGGAGAGGTGAAGATAAAACAGAAATAGAGAGACGGGTGGTAGAGGTAGATGGGGAAAAGAAAGAGAGATGAAAAGAGGTAGAATGGATGGAAGAATCAAGTGAAGACAGACCTGGAAAGAGAAAGGGAAGCCCAGAGTGTTTCATCACCCACTGATGAGAGGTTTTAGGCAACAGTGATGCGTTCCCGTCTTTTCAGCTACAGCTCAGATAAGAGCAGTCATGGCCACTGGTCACGTGGTGAGGCATCGTACCAGAAAGGTCATAGTCAAGTCACAGGAAACGCCAGAGCATTTGAAGAGTGTCATTCCAAAATAAAAGACCTTTTTAAAAGAATATACACCGATCAGCCACAACATTAAAACCACTGACAGGTGAAGTGAATAACATTGATTATCTCGTTACAATGGCACCTGTCAAGGGGTGGGATATATTGGGAAGCAAGTGAACAGTGAAGTTGATGTGTTGGAAGCAGGAAAAATGGGCAAGCGTAAGGATCTGAGAGACTTTGACAAGGGCCAAATTGTGATGGCTAGACGACTGGGTCAGAGCTTCTCCAAAACGGCAGGTCTTGTGGGGTGTTCCCGGTATGCAGTGGTTAGTACCTACCAAAAGTGGTCCAAGGAAGGACAACCGGTGAACCGGCGACAGGGTCATGGGCGCCCAAGGCTCATTGACCCGTGTGGGGAGTGAAGGCTAGCCTGTCTGGTCCGATCCCACAGAAGAGCTACTGTAGCACAAACTGCTGAAAAAGTTAATGCTGGCTATGATAGAAAGGTGTCAGAACACACAGTGCATCGCAGCTTGCTGCGTATGGGGCTGCGTAGCTGCAGACCGGTCAGAGTGCCCATGCTGACCCCTGTCCACTGCCGATTGATTTTAATGTTATGGCTGATCAGTGTATATCTAAGCACAGAATTGGAAGTAACTGTCTTGCTCTTCAGAGCTAGCTTTGTTTGCAAATGCTTGACACTTTATTTGACATTTTGTACATATTTCTGCGGCCATGAAGAACTAACACTTAAAACCTGGTTAATAACACATTCTGAACATCTAATCATGCATTGTAACAGCGACATGACATACTCATACTCAAACCGAACTATAGATGAAACCACTCTAGGGTTCGGAAAAACTGCTCTAAAGGAATTAGGTGTGAAAATTCATTACTTGTGGATTTAACGCTGCTTTGTAGAGCAGAATACTGCCAACCAACCCTTCCTTTTGGTTCCATCCTTTTTTGCATCTAGCATCTAGCCGTTAGACAGCTCCTCTTGAAGCAGCAGTCTTTTCATAATTTTGAAGATCAGGCCATTGCACCAGTCCGACATTTGACTTGCTTAATTCTCAACTAGCCCTTAATATGCAATGAAGTGATCATGCTTTAACAATGTTCTATAAAGAATTCAAACTCATTCATGTTCTGCAGTATGTTTCCAGAGGGAATACTTTTGACACATCCAATTTCACATCTCATCCACCGTTTCACAGGAATTAGTGACAGATAAGGTGTCTCAGATCACCAGGGAGGGTGAGAAACACACCTTTTCACTCACATTTAAAAGCATTGCCTTGGGCAGATACATGTGGAAATTTCTGTGTTTTCTTATTCCTTCATGTGAAAAGAGCAGCTGATCTTCCACAGCCAGAGAACTGTAATAGCTGTGGCAATGATCACAACGCACAGACACAAACACACACACCTAGTCTTTTGACAAAAATGTCATACCTTTGATCAAGAACACAGCAACAGCAATCAGGGATGAATACCAAAGATTTGCTAAGTGTTTCTTTTAAAAAAGATAAAATGCACAAAAACACATTTACACACGTGACATGACTCTGGAAAGGACACATTTTTTTCGCAAGGTTTACTGAAGTGACACAAAGAAAGAGAACTGCACTGATAACATACTGTCAATGGAGCTGCCATTAAAATGTTTTGCCAGATCCCATATGTAAGTCCTATTCACCTGCCCTGACAACTTCTGCCCTTGCACGCACACAAGGCACTCATGCATGTGCCTGTCAAAATAGAGACACACATTCGCTTCGTAAGAACACGTAAGCACACATGCGTGTACACAGACACACGCAGACACACAGAACCTGTGAATGGATTTCTATTTCAACGTGAGAAATCTCAGGCGACTCAGTCACAGTTCGCAGGTCATATCAACCATGCTCATCACTTACCAGTGTAATGCAATGTAACTAGTCTCTACACACTGGCATGATAAATAATACTGTTTATATATACTGTAAGGACAAGGGGAGTGATACAGGGACTGAAGTGTGTTGGGATAGCCACTATTAGCTGCTTCTCTACATCTACAATAGTGTTGTAAGCACACAAACACGTGCATTCTGTGTTGAAATATCAGACACCCTGGGGCTTTAGTTTCTCCTGAAACTGTGATTAATTGTTCAGATGGAAGATGCCATATGCTCACGTTGAGATGCTACTGTATATTGTAGTGTTGTGCTGTGGTGTCTGACATGTTGACTCGTTAGGACTATGGATCAGATGGCTGATATCATAGTTTGTTTGTAGCTGGTGGTGATAGTGTTAAGGTCAGAGAATAAATGAAATCCAGGGTGTATTTTCTATTGAATATCATGGTTTGTTCTGAATCTTCTGAATCAGAGAGTTGTTTCTTGTCTTTTTTCATTTGGTTCATTCGTAAACACTTCCTTCTCCCACCATGTAAGATATAAACAGTATGTAATGTGCATGGAACACATGGTGCACCTAC
This sequence comes from Monocentris japonica, assembly GCA_900323365.1. NCBI lineage: Eukaryota > Metazoa > Chordata > Actinopteri > Trachichthyiformes > Monocentridae > Monocentris > Monocentris japonica. The sequence goes on from OOFE01013375.1 coordinate 3,186, forward strand.
AAGAGCTGTACTGCCATGAAAGCATCATACAAAACAGGATTGGACAAAAACAATCTCTCTCCAAATGCTTCATTTTCCTTTCCTAGTTTCTGCCTAGCTATGCGTTCAATTTGAATGCCACATTCTGACCCGACTAACCTTTTATTCCAATCACTGAAGGTTATTTGGTCCCTGAGAGAAGCCTCATCAAGTAAACACAACTCTGGAGTTGAATCTGCAGGGCAACAAGAACATTTGGAATTTGCTCCAAAAAAAAAGATAGAAAAATGAAAATCGTATTTATATAAATTCATTTCATTGCACAACATCCCAATCTGAGCAGTATGTAACATTCAGACTTATGTTTTGAAAATCCATATCTCAACTTGCTATGGATCGACTTGTCAGAGTGAGATTGCTGCAATTGCTGGCTGGCACATATAAAGATTGATATTTGCTGCCTGAAGAGAAGCTTTCATGGAGGAACAGAAAAATACCAGATGTTGCAGACCAAATCTTTACACTAGAGGCTACTGAACAGATGAATGCACGTCAGTAGCTTCTAACGAGGTTGCGGGGTAACATTTCCAATAAAAGAGGGTGAAAATTGTCTTACATAGGAGGCATTGTACCAAACATAGGAAAAGCCCAGGGAAAGAGACAGAAGAACCAAGTTCTACCAGGGCCTTTCAGTTTCCCTGTTAGGTGATGTTAAGGAGGTGAGCACAGCTGGCTGGGAACTCATTCTTTCCACTTTATGCTCTCTCAGCCATTACAATATATCTAGAGGCTAGCAACTATAGACTCATCTTTAAATGCAAATTGCAGGAAGTCCAGATATGTAGCCTTAAACTTTTTTTGTTCAGAGGCGTTTACTGAACCGAGGAGACATTTTATAACGAACACCAGAAGAGGCTGTTTGAGGAAGTCCAAATGAAGCTGCTCTGCAGAGCTCAAACGGAGTGGAAAACATGAAGAAAGCTTCAAAGAGTGCTTCAAAGAATGACAACATAAAAGTGTTGTAACACAACACAGTCACTGTATTGGGGAATGACGAAGTAGTAACTTGAGCTAGTGTAACATTGTTTGATGTGCACCCATTCAATGAAGATAGTACAATAATTCTTTATTTTGATTTATTTGAACCCTTTAAAATGCCTTAAGAATAAATGATATGAATGAGGCTGGCACAGTAAAGTCAGACACTTATATCCATTGTAGCCTTCATGATGCAAAGATGACAGATCCAGTAAAATGAAAAATATTCACATTCACAATCACATTAGTCATAGTATGAGAAATTGAAACTCAGGTGCAATTGTAATTACACTACATAAATCAAGATCAGAATTTATGACAGGATATCCTTGATATGGCATTATCTAAATGTTTAACACAGCAACGTTTAAAACCACAGTTTGGAAAGAAATAAAAAAGGAGTGGACATTGGCTGCTTGGTGTTTTGACTCTGGCTTTATTCCAAGACTCTTGTGCATGCCTGTCTTTTAACAGCTGATAACACCTCACTGTGCTCTACATAAACTTTATTGATTTAATTTAGTCCATTTGAAATCCAGGGGGATTTAAAAGTGGGTAATTCCTCAAACCGAAGTGGCTGAATGTGATGGAGATCTCTACCTCTGGCTGCAAGAGTCAACACTATACATCGTCCATTTCCTATTTCCTGTATTGAACCCATCCATTCACTACACCCACAATACTCACAAAACATGCAGTAATGCTCATCCATCCACACTGTACCCATCTCATATGTAAACAACCACCTACACAGACTCCTCTGCCACTTCGCTTATAATTTCTATCGGCACACAGAGTCTGGAGATTTACTTTATGCTGGTGTTAAGGTTCAGCCTTGATAAAATACAAATCAAACAGATGCTTTCTAAAACCCACAGCAGGCACAACAAACCAAGATGGATTTTTTACAGCAGAGTGATGCATTGTTCTAGGACAGGTCAAGGTTAATCTTGTGTGGTCTCTGCATGCATTATGCATAGCTGCTGCACATGTGTGTGTATGTGTGTGTGTGTGTGTGTGTGTGGCTTCATGTACTGTATATTACTGCAAGAGAATTACATACATAATTGTCCAGCAGAGATGCGGTATCTGTGCTTATCAATCTTCAGCTTGGTTTGTGCAATGTTTGCAAATGCTATTTATTGCTGACAAGCTGAAGATGGCAATTATGTTCAATTTTTTTAAGATTAGATGGAAGTGCTGTTTTGGCAATAACACTAGATCATGATGAATCTCACTTAATTCTATTTTATTTCATTTTTTCATCAGATGGTTCATTTTATCTGCTGGTATTATACATGCAGGAACAATGACAGACTATCTCACAATACTCCACCTTTACTGAGTGGCAGGCCTCAGTGGTAATAGTATAATAGCCTTGTATTGCTTCCATTATTAACAATATATAGTACAATGACACAATGATGTTCAAGGCCATAGATACCAATATAATCCAGTGAATGTGTTCTGTTTTTGTGTGCCTTTGTATTCCATATGATTAGTAGTTCGAACAATATGCTGTGGTGCCGGTTCCCCCTTTTCCATTAATTTTCCATTTACCACCATCTTATTGTAAAGGCCTTGTTGGGGGACAAGTATAATTGATGGTAGAATGCAACACTTTTTATTTGGCCTCAAGCTCAGAGCAAATGCATTTACCTTGCAAAGATTAGTTTCAAATTAAACTTATATAATATGGGATCTAAGCAATCAGACCTTTCCCGGTAGCTCCCTGCAAGTCATTTCTTTGAGCAAGTTTAATTATCTTTAATGGCAAAGTCAGGGTCTGCATATCTGGTGTGAAACAAGGTCCATTCCTCATAAATTCATTATACTGTTGGGGCTGGGTAGGAGGTACTGTTTAAGGCTAGTAAATGGCTTTTGTCATTTCTAGGGAATAAAGAAAATGGGGCACTTTTTGGTTAAAACTGTAGAGAAAGTTTTCTTTGGAGACAAAAATAAATTCCTAAATTTCTTGTAATCAACTTCAATTAGGGGGAAACCAAACCTTCAAGTGTAACCACCTTCAAGTGTGTGCACACTTTTGTGTTTTCAGAAATCACATAACAAATATACAGCTGATGTGCAGGTGTGTGGAGGCAGAAAGCTGGCTAAAAGCAGATAGCAAACAACACAAAGACACAAAATCCTGTGTCAATCATAATATAGAGCATCCACTCTATATCTGTGCATATGTTTAGATTACGTGACAGCCCTCTTTACACAGGTGGCCAGCCTGAAAATACCTTGAGAAGTTTAATTGGCTTTTACAAGGCATTTCACGAGGCACAGAAGAACCTGCAGGGGAAAACATTGTGTCTCTTATGACAAACATATGTGGATAATGATAGTTCATAGGTTAACTTGTTGCTGTGGTTACTGTGGGCTTCTACTGAGACATTACCTGCTATATTTGTTGTTGGCCATCATTCACTAGTGTCATAAGGTACATGATACTGTACGTGTGCATCCATGCTAGGTCAAACCTGGGTGAGGATGACACAGGCAAGAATTTATGAAATTCACATAGATTGGACTTTTCGTTAAACAAACATTTCTTGGAGGCAGAGCTGCTCTGCAGGCAGAAATAATCTCATTGGTTGAGTTAAACCTCAATGTGCGGAGCCAAAGAACCACAGTTTTTCTGGCTAGTAAGTGAGGTGAAAAAGGCAAGGGGTAAGAGAGGAGGTAACTAATATTATCAAGCGTAGTACTCTTGCTACTAACTGGAAAATGTTATTATTAGGTTATTTAGGTTAGCTAGATAAGATAAGATAAGCGAGTTAGCTAGCCTGCTGACCTTCTGAGATCATGAATGCCATGATCATGAATGAATGAATGAAAAAGGAAACCATTTCCATTTCGATTTTTGTGGCAGAATGAGTCATTGAGCGAGTAGAGTAGGAAGAGTCTTGAAACAGAGGCTGGTTGCCGCGTCACTCCAAGGTCCGAGTTGCTGCCCATCTTTTGCCACAGACTGAAAACCCCCCTCTTCAAAAGATATTACCCTGACCCTTCCTCTTAGCACTTGCCTATTTATTTTGTTTATTTGTTTATAGCTTATTGCACTTTGCACTCTTGTCTGCCTACGTTAAATGCACTTATTGGAAAATACTGTAATGTAATGTAATAACATTGCAAGAGAAGCTAATAGTCAAAGCGCTAGACCTGATGAGCCTGACATTATGATTCAACATAAATTTTAGAAGAGTCTTATCATAAAGAATTTGTAGTAATTGAAATGTCTGGCCCGGATAGCTCGTCAGTGGAGCATGAGACTTTCAGTCTCAGGGTTGTGGGTTCAAACCCCCCATAGTGGTAACTAGTGTAAACTATCACCCATGTAAGTCGCTTTGGATAAAAGCGTCTGCTAAATGACTGTAATGAAATACGTTAACTTTCAGCATGTTTCATTATAATAAATGTTCATCCAGCTCAGCAAATGAAGGCTTTTCATTCAATTAAATATATTGGTGTGATACCTTAGTACATGTTTGCTTGATTTTTGGCACAGCCCATTCCACCCCCCCCACCAGGGGAAAATTGCAAATTGCACCAGCCGCCACTGGATAGAGAAACACTAACTTCAACATTACAGAACTTTTCTTGAGACAGAAACATTACTGTGTGTTGTTTGATTCTCTGGTTGTACTGGGCAGCTGACAGATGTGTAACTAAATTAATCTGTAGGGTGTCAGTGAATAAGACCAAGAGTGCTCAGGCAACTCCACTCTGGGCAAATAAAGGTAAAATAAACAATATATATGCATCTTTGTTCAGTCAGCTGTAGGAGCCTACATGAATATTGGCACCACAATTGCCTGCACACATCCACATAAACATAAACATGTATCTGCTGCAAAATCATTCCATGTCACAAGCAATTGATGCAAATGCTCTGCATCAAAAAAAGAAAATGTGTGTTGTTTGTTCTACATTTGATGTTGTCCATTTTCAAGATGCAACCTCTGCAAAATGTCAATTATGTGAAATAAAAAAGGGGGTATTCATTCTTTTCTGGATGCAGCACTATTTCAGTGAAAATGAAATGGAAATCCAAGATGAAAGCAAGGGAAAGAAAAGAAATTCAATTCAGTTTTGTCAAAGAGTCAAGGCAGCGGTGAGTGGCTTGTATAGTGTGTGTGCAACATGCAGAACCAACCTGCCAAGGCTGCTTTTTTGTATCCTTTTGCTTGATTAGAAACTTCAATTCAGGTTTTACTCTGTGGCGTGTAAATGTAAATCTTGGGTATAAAGTTTCTTGGCAATGCGGTGGTACATCCACAGTGTCAATATTAGGAGTTTCTTTGCTCACTACCTGTCCACTACCAACCTGTTCAATACACAGAGCATGGCATGAGGCAGACAGTGTAGATTCAGTTTGCTAAAATAATTCCAAATTATTTCAATTTGTGTTTTTTTGCATACTTGTCAATTATGCATCTTGTTGTGATGCAATTCTCCTTCTTGCTGAGTTTCATCTTTTAAGGTGAGACACTTTTATTAGCTATTCATATCGGGAAGAGAGGCAACAAACAGAGGTGACCAGTTTGTAGATGTCCCAATAACACATTGTCAATATGGGCTTCATGGAAAGTTTGTCTCTGTTGGAGTTGCATTTTTTTGTGTAGGCTTTATTGATTCTACAGTTATTATGACATTCCAATTGGATTGTTTCTGTCCTGTTTTTTCTCACTGTTAAAAATGACAAAGCACATAAATCCACATCAGTAAGTTGCTTAGTTGCCAGGAGATTTTAAGTTTATTCCCTGACAAGTTGAGTCTTTTCTCAGCTGCCCTACTGTTGCAGTAAATAACATGCTTTTTTGTACCCCACAGCAAGTCTCACTTGTTTATATTATATAAGGACTTCTTTATGTGCAGCATAAAGGTGTAAAGGTTATTTTGAGTTTATTGGAAAAACTTTAGATGGTAGATGGTAGCTTGTTAGTCCATGTGCTTGTGTTTTGAATAAGTTAATACTTAGCCGTCATGGTAGCACTCGGATTTTAGCACTCTTCTGAGTAACTGGCTAGCTGAGATTTGTTGTCTTTAAGTGAGGTGCACTGATGATATCTGTACTTATTCTACCTTTAGCACATTTTTCAGCATTGTCTTTACTTCTGCTACAATTAGCTACTTTTGGCTGATTAAATGCAAAAAATGAGGTGGGACATGTCTTTCCCAACTATGGGAGCTACGCCCATGGACTGAATCTTCTTCCAGTTGGTTCTGCCATTTTGATGTTGCTGTGAAGGCTATTTGCAGCTGCCGGCGGATCTTCTCAGTTCGGGCCACATATGGACGTCATCTGCTGAGAGCCACAAAGTTGCTGTCACAGCAAGATACTAAGTTTGTTTTACTATTTTGCTATTTTATTATTTTATTGATCTTATACTGATTTTTACTATTCTTTTATTCCTCTTATCATTTGGTGATTCTATCAGATCCGTTTTACTGTTAGTTGTGGTTCACTACTTGAGAGACTGGCAATTCCTCTGTGTTGTGTTGTGGTTAGCTAGACGGCTAAAAACTGTAGCCACCTCCCGACCCCAAACAACTGTTTTCAGGCTCAGTCGACTATGTCCAATCCTCTCCCCACCCAAGTGCTTGGGTTGAATCAGCTTGGACCAGAACATTGCCGAACTGGAGGGAAGGATTCATTATTACATAAAAGTAAAGAGGACAAACAATTGCCTGACTCCCTTGCTGCTGTGGTTTCTGTATCTGCTCGCTCCCCACTATGCAGAAATAAAGTTCAACTGCATTGGCTAATTCCACCCCTGGCTAAAAGGCTACCGCACCTCTCTGGGATTACCATTTGTGGTTTTCAGCCGTGACAGACTCCACCCCAGCAGGGCTGGCTGGCGTCGTCTTGCTATTAACATGGAACTAACTTTTAACTCCTTCAAAGCACTTTACACCTGATGCCCGGTGAGTACGATCCATCTTAGGCCCTCAAAGCAATAGGCCCTCAAAGCGAAACTGTAATGTTATTAATAGGAACACATTTTTAACTCATATTGCTAGTAGGTTTTCTGAGGCTTTTCACTCACATATCTCCTCTGCCTCCAGTGCTGCCACACCTCTACGAGATACAGAGGAGCTAGAACATTGTTTTACCAAAGGCTGCACATCTATTCTTCATGAAACAGCCCTTTGTAAAATCATAAAGTTTAATCCTAACATTTTACCTTGGATTAATGAACATATTCAGGCCCTAAAGAGGAAATGCAAAAAAACTGACTGCCAGTGGAAAGCCAATAAACTGCAAGTACCAAAGGACAGTTAAAGAGGTAAGAGCTAAATTTTTTCTCTGACCTGGTCTCTAATAACTTTCATAACTCAAGAATTTTATTCAAGGTTATCGACTGTTGTAAGACCCCGAGTTTTTGTCATTTATTACAATCAAGGTTGAGAGCATCAGAAAGACGATATTAGCCTATTTAAGTGCATTAATGACATTAACACAAGCATGACCCAGAACTTCCTTCAACTTAATAAGGACAAAACAGAAGTATTACTTGTTAGAGCAGAATTCCAGAGAGAAACACTTCACACTTCAAATCCTAAAATCTCTGGCTCCTCATAAGAAGCCCCTGGGCAAAAACCTAGGCATGTTTTTAGACCCTGCTTTAAATTTTGAAGCCCACATTAACTATGTCACCCGAACAACTTTTTATCACTTGCAATTTCTCTGCAAAGACTGATGCATGCTTTTATCACCACAGACTTGACTACTGCAATTCTCTCCTGTCTGGTCTTCCCAAGAAGTCTGCAGCTAGTCCAAAATGTTGTAGTGCGCGTGCTTACAAAGACCAGAAGGAGAGAACATATAACACCTGTTTTAGAGTCCCTACACCAGTTGTCTCTAAGTTTTAGGGTTGATTTTAAAATCCACTTTTTGGTTTTTAAATCACGCAATGGGCTCGCACTTCTGTACATGTCTGACATGCCTTCAAGGTATGTGCCCTGTATTTCCCTCAGATCATCTGGGCCTTTTAAGTGTACCAACACTACAACCTATGGGGAGGCAGTTTTTAGTTTTATTGGTCCGTGCCTCTGGAATAGACTGTGAAAATCTAATTTTTAAATGGTATTTTTACGCCTGGCTTTTACATAAGGATGCTTTTTGTATTTTGTATTTTTATTATAATTATTTTCTTCTCGTTTTTATCTTTTTATTGTTTTCTCATTTTTGTCACTTTTTGTCTTTCTATATCTCCCTATTATGAGGTATTTCTGATGGTCTTTTAATTTGTAAAGCACTTTGTATTGCAGAGCCTGCATGAAAGGTGCTATATAAATAAAGTTTGATTTGATAATCCTCTTAACCGAGAACTGTCCATCTTCCCTATAAACTCTGCTGTATTAGGCTGCTTTGAAGAAATCTCAGTGATGGATTTAATGAAGACACTCTCTGATGTGAAGTCTACTACATTTATGCTACAAGTATGCTAGTCCAACTAAGTTTCTTCAAAAAGTCTTTCACACAGTTGGTCCATGCTTGCTCTCTTTCATTAATAGTTCACTCACAGAAAAAGAGACCACATTACCCCGATTTTAGCTGCGAAGCGATTAAAACATTTTATTGATCACTTACAAAGCAGTACATGGTTTAGCCCCACCCTACATTTCTGAGCTCATCTATCCATATTCAACAGTACTATACCCTCAGTTTGGCAAATATGTCTCTTCTCTCAGTCCCCGAATCCAGACTGAGGTCAAAGGGAGATTGGGCTTTTGCAGTCAGAGCCCCTAAACTCTGGAACAATTTGCCACTAGATATAACGTTGGGCAAGTCTGTCATCTTTTGAGTATGTGTAGAATATCTATTTTTAGAGGCTTTCCTTTTATTGACTTTATTAATTATATATTTTATTTTAGTTCTGTCTAATATTGCCATCACTTGACTTTTATTATTTTAGATGATTGTTATCTTGTTCTTATTTCTGCAACTGTTCCTATATTGTTTCCTTTTCCCTGCTCCTTTTAATATTGTACTGTCTGGCAGTAAAGCATTTTGTAAATTGTGTTAAAAAAGTGCTAAATAAATTAAAAGTATTTTTGTAAAGTTTATTAAGCATAATCAGTCAAGTTTTGACAGTCCTGGATTCTCTTCTGCCGATCCGCCTATGGATGCTGCTTTCCTGCATTGGGATAGCCTTCCCACTCGGGTGCAGGACTATGCTTCTTTTAAGACAGGACAGAAGTGGACCCATTCTTATAGGCCAAGAACCTCCTTGTAGCCAGATGCTGTGAGAGAGCCTCTAAAGTGTGCGTACGCCACTTTCCACATAGGATTAGTAATTTATAAAAAGTAATTTCTAAAAGTCCAATTAGTTGCAAGTTGGCAAAAAAATGATAATGAATTTGGGTGACAATTTATGTAGAACTTGCCACAGAGTCTGAGTCTGCTACACGTGTACACAGGGTCCAAGCGTTGTTAACTTCTATCTTGTTCCTTGGCACCTCATCTCCAAGCATGATAGCCAGCCTGACCCTCACAATGTGAAGGCTGTGATAGACTGGCCCTCTCCAGACCACACTAGAAGTTAACAATGCTTGCCAAACTACATAAGGGAACATGCCATTCCTGAGACACTACACATGGACCAAGGACATCAGCTTGAGTCTGATGTTGTGATGAATCTATGTGCTCTGTTGGACATCAAGAAGACCAGAACCAACCCTTACCATCCATAATGTGATGGAATGGTTGAGTGTTTTAATAGGACACTCACTGACCAAGTGGCCAAGCTCCTCCTGCAACAGTTAAGTGAGTGGGATGACTGCCTCAATGACGTTACCTTGGCTTACAACACCAGCCCTCACCTCCACCAGTTTTACTTCTTCCTTGTACATGGTTGAGAAGCACATATGCCAGATAACACACTGTTGATAACAGCCGTCTTCCTCCATGCCTGGTTCTTCTGCAGATTATGCCACACGCCTGGCACAGCTGCATTTTACTTTCAGAGCTATCTTGGAGAACAGGGTCTATGCTCATCAATTTAAAACCAAAAGACTTATGTAGAGCGCTTCACAGTCGCTACAGATGACATAGTCGTCCTCTTGAATCAGTTCACTACATTTCTCCCATACTGTACTTTTCTGTCCGTCCTTTATCTTGAATTTTAGTTTTTTTTCCCAAATTTAGGTTTAGAAAGTTCTCTCATGACATTTTTCACTTTTATCTTTGCTAGCTAGCTGCCTCTTGGTTGCAGTTCAATGAGTGTGATTAGCCTAAGGACCCTGCAAGAAGTCATCACACCTGCCTCAGAGAAATATGGGAGCTAATTTATCCAAGGATATGATGTACATCGGTAACACTTTAATTGCCAATTTCCAATTATTTCAGAAGATATTGTACATTATGTGCATAAAATGCTGGGGTGCCAATAATCTTGGCCAGAACTTGGCCAAAGGTTGTGTTAGTGCATGTGCTTGTGTTTTGAGTAAAGGAACTGAAGAAAAGATATCTGTATCCATCCAGTTAATACTTCCGTAGCATCACCATCATTATCCATCACCAAGAACGGAAAAGCAAACTTAGATTAGTAATTGTAATTGCAGTAATTGTAGCAGACTGGGGGTGGGGTAGATGTGTGGGCAAGGAATGTGCTGGATGCAGAAGAGAATTGAGCTGGTGGGCTGGTGGGGGGCGTGCTGACCAGGGACGGAGCAGGAAAGCGGCAGTCAAGACCCTGTTGTTTGTTGTGTTAATAAAAATAAAACGGCCCACCGGCCAGCGATCTCTCCTCTCCATGCCTGTGACTCTGTCCGTCGCAGCCCCGGGGCCAGCGAGTCTGCTGCAGTAAATATTCATTGTGAAGGAATAATTGATCACAATTTCATATCCTTTGGTGTATTTGTAAGAAATAAAGGGAAAAACTTTATGTTTCAGTGTGGCTTTTGATAATGAATAAACCTTGAACATAATACATGGGCTATTGCATTAATGTGGTTTTGATACTGAAAAACAGTCATCCTCCATTCAAGCAGTGACTGAAGTAAAAAGAAAGATTTTTATGGACTCTTTATTTATTATTTTGTCAGACAACTCAGGCATCTCAAGGGCTCTCCTCTGCAATGTAATTTGAAGAGAAACAGGATTTTCTCACCCTCGTCTTTCTTCCTGTGACTATTTTTTAATAATTGAAAGATGAGTACAACTGAGCAATTCTGTCCCACTGAATGAGAGGAAATTCTTCCATAGGCTCCTGCAGTGAGACTGTTGAAAAAGCCCAAACAGCTTAGACTTGTAATATCCCTACAGCTATGTGGTGCCTTGCCATTGTTGTATTGCTCATCCCTAGGGTTTTGCACAGAGCAAGTCATCACTGAGGCATTCAACTAGTTTCTGACATCTACACTATTTTACACCAAGGGATTTGGATCTCAGAGAACAACTTGATTGATCACAGTCCCTTTTGTGTTGTTAAGCCTGTCTGATGTTCCATTCTACCAACGCAATTTTAATCAATTGATCTGTTGAAGTTACTCTGTCATACAGTTATCACCTCTTTGGGAAATTAGAGATTGCCTTGCAATTTTGTCAAGATTCCTCTGGTAATTATGTGATAAAGCATACTGCATTCAATGATTATGGTGTGTCTAATTCGATATTAGTGACTTAAAATGTGTGTCTCCTTTTGGAAAACAGCCTGTAATTAACATGAGTCAATTTTGAATCCTTACGCTTCTAGAAGAATAACAGTAAGATGCAGGGAGCATAGTTTATCATACCGATGACAGCATTTTTAATGCAACCCATCATGAAAGTAATGGATGGGTGAATGCAGTCGATTTGGAAAACATGCCTTTGATTAGGCACAGCTGTGTTTTAGGAATTATTCATTGCTGGAATACCAGCCATCAGTGTTTCTAGCACTTAATTTTCACCGTCAGCTGTTCAGGGGATGTGTGGAAATGCTGTCACATATTGAGGTCTGCAGTTGCACCACAATTGCTCATAGTTGTTCATGGTCCACCGGGCCAATTTGAGCTTTCGGGCAGTGCATAATATTTCCTACATTAAGTGTTTTCTCAAATTCTCTGTAATAGTTTTACATTTCAGTTCATAGTGACAGAGAGACTTTTGATATGCAAAGTTATTGTAAATTCTGCAAAATTCTTGTAAATTCTGTAGATTTTTGCCCTTATCTAAATAAGCACACTTTTTAAGTCCACTCCATTAAGTATTTTTCTTTCATGGAGTCTGTAGGAAGACTGAGGGATACAGATTATGGGGAGACACAGGAGCGATGGTTCTGCATTGAAGCATGAAACTCTGCCAGGCATCTTTGAAAACAGCCAGGCATCTTTCACATGTTGCATATGAAGATAAGACATGTGAAGACATGCCAAAACTAATACCCACATAGGACATTTTAGGCCCAAAGAGCACAAGATTGATTGCTGATTATTGCTCTACTCTGGGACTGCAATACACCTGGGGAAGTTGGTTAGTGAACCTCTAAGCCAGTCAATAATCTCAATTGATCAATCAGCTACCAGGGAGACTAGACGAATAGTGTTGAGGCCTGAGAATTAAATAACCTTTGGTAACTACCTTAAAATGTGTCCCTTGTACATACTGAGTGCTAAATGTATTTCACTTAACTAGTTTGTCAAGGTATTGTAGGGCTATATGGCTGGAAGGAAACTAAACATGGAGCACTCAAGGTCTTTGTTTGTGCCCTTTTAAATGACACATTGTGACATTTCTTCTAGCCCTGTTAAATTTACAAAAACAATCCATAAATTCATAAAAGCAATTACACCTCAATGTACCACAGTTCATGATGGTCACATTTGATCCCTCTCCAAATATCGCAGAATGGCCTGATTATCCAAATTGAACAGATATGAATTACATTTACGTCAGCTAAATGGATCATATTTTACAGGCTGTCATTTCGACAAGCAAATCTCTACAGTTCTGATTCTGCAAGTCAAACACAATAAATACTATCTTTGGTCTTGATTATCCCGTAGAGTAAGACTGAACAATAAGATGAAGCTTTAACTTCACTGAGATAACGTGACAGAAAGCCCTCTGGAAAACTCCCCAGACAGACAAAAACACAATATAAGGAGGTAGATGGAGAAAATAATGAAAAATGAAAGCCACACCTCATCTGCAGAAATATTGGAACAATGCTGACAAATGGGAGCAGCAGTCTGGCTGTCCTGTTTTCATCAGATCACATCATCTATCTCACATTGGCACCTGCCTTGGCTGCCCCATCGCATTTCAGCAACCTGCTGTCCTTGAGGCAAGTAAGCAGAAGCCAAATCATTTGGAGAGTGGTTATCCACTTCAAGGTGAAACAACAACTGAGTGCTCAATTATCTTACTTTGGCATATTCAGGCCTCACGCAAAGGAATTGGAAGTAGAACAGAATTATAGGATGGATCGGTCCCTTACCTCCTCACCTATTTACCTTGATTATAATTGCTCATATCACCTTGGAAATACATCCGCCTGCAAACAATCTGCTGTCTCCTGAAGTGAACACAGATTATAGGTTCACTATAGATGTTTTCCTGTAGCGAGTCCCCTTTAGGGAGCTGCCAGAAAGAAGGTTTTAATGGCAGACAGATGCAGTCTTTTGGCTGTCACATTTTTAGAATTGGGAACTCATGACTCTTTCATAGGGTTGTTAAATAAATAAGGAGGGTAGATTGAGTCGCCCACAGAGACATGGGCTGTGGCATATAGCCCAGGCAAAAATGGATCGACTTTTTGGACAGCATCCTGGCGCATGCTCGATAGCCATGGATGAGAGAGCAAAACAATAGCAAAACCGTCAAAAGCAAGTAAGAGAGGGGTATCAGATGTATATATTTTTTTCCAGGGGTGAGTGGGAGGGTGGGGGGCACAGACTCTGTAACTCTGTAGAACTGCTCAACATCAAAGCAACAGCTAAGTCTCCTCACGGAAGCCACACCAGGCATAAACCCATGGACCCGGAAAGATGAAAGTCTCTTAGAGCCAGAAAATCCACCAACTGTTAAAGTTAGAAGTTAAAGCACCTCATAAATCCATTTTAATATTATGGTGCATGGAAATAGACTACCCACCACCAGGAAATCATCTTCCACTCCAATCACATGATAATTAGATATTTTGAGTATAGGGGATTGGTGTTATTAGTTTCTCTGGGAAGTGAAATGATGCATATTCAGTTCAGAAACCATCTACCAGGTTTGAAATTTCCATGTATTCATACACTATATTGCCAAAAGTATTGGGACACCCCTCCAAATAATTGAATTCAGGTGTTCCAATCACTTCCATGGCCACAGGTATATAAAATCAAGCACCTAGGCATGCAGACTGCTTCTACAAACATTTGTAAAAGAATGGGTCTCTCAGGAGCTCAGTGAATTCAAGCGTGGTACCGTGATAGGTTGCCACCTGTGCAATAAGTCCATTCGTGAAATTTCCTCTATACTAAATATTCCACGGTCAACTGTTAGTGGTATTATAACAAAGTGGAAGCAATTGGGAACAACAGCAACTCAGCCACGAAGTGGTAGGCCACGTAAAATCACAGAGCGGGGTCAGCGGATGCTGAGGCGCACAGTGCAGAAATCGCCAACTTTCTGCAGAGTCAATAGCTACAGACCTCCAAACTTCGTGTGGCCTTCAGATTAGCTCAAGAACAGTGCGTAGAGAGCTTCATGGAATGGGTTTCCATGGCCGAGCAGCTGCATCCAAGCCTTACATCACCAAGTGCAATGCAAAGCGTCGGATGCAGTGGTGTAAAGCACGCCGCCACTGGACTCTAGAGCAGTGGGGACGTGTTCTCTGGAGTGACGAATCAC
>OOFE01013376.1:6111-23537 GCA_900323365.1 Monocentris japonica
ATTCCTCCCCCCCCCCCCCCCTCCCCCCCCAAAAAAAAAAAAAAAAAAAACCTGCCTCCCACTCTCATCTTATCCGGTTAAGTTCAAAGCATATCTATTTCATGTTGGCCACTGATGGGTGTAGCTTATCGCTGGGGTGCATGCACGTATGGACATCAGATGCAAACACCCCGTCAAAACAAAAGCCTGTTACATGTGACCTTGGCCTTGCAGCGAAACCAGAAGGTATCCCCATAAGAGTCGGCCTCATCGCCGACTGTAGGTGTTCACTCCGCAATCTTATTAGCTCATCACTGCGCTGTCTTGCTGCCTGCTGGCTGAAGGCACACAAGAGAAGCTACATGCATTAAGAGCTAAACAAGTCAGTTTCTCCTCTTGCTAGGCTCAAGCGAAACAGGTCTGATTCACCTGGGACGGTTCGTTCTAATACAGCACAACGTTCATCATTTGCAGCCTCTTTTTGTTTTCCATCAACGATAAAAGAGGGACAAGTTCCTCCTCAGAGCCCATGTCATCCAGTCCCTTCCTTCCTTTAAGTACAAAATACAAATTAATCCTATCTGTTTACATCAAATAGAATAGACAAGTGCAATGAATCAATTGATTTGAAGAAAAAGGTTTTGCTGGCCATAAGTATAACAAAGCAAGCACACATTTATTTTGAGATTCATGCACGTGATCATAGATATCATTCCCGTTTCCAAGGTTTACCCAAGTTTACATCATGATCACATGCTCTTGAAATCAAAGTATGCCTTCTTTGTTACACTTATGGCCAGCAAATGCATATAAAAACACCAGAAAACAATACATACAACACACAAGTTATACGGTAAATCTAAGTATAAGGGTATGCTTATAAGTCGGCTTTACCTTTCCTTGCTTAAATTGTCTTTAGGCTGTCTGAATGGAATCTATAGCTTGTAAAATCACTATTTTGGCACGTACAAAGCACATAATTTTGCTTTAACAGATAGATTTTTACAGATATTAACACTGCAGTTTAATTGTGATGAGTAACAAACACAGTGTCTTCTGTAGAGGGTTTATGTCAACTGTCTGTCCTGAGTCAACCAACACAAATCAACCAAATAAACAAATGAATGGGCCAGTCAAGAAAAATAATTCCAGGGCTGAATTTTGTTCCTCGTTCAGTTCAGTTCAGTTCAGTTCAGCACAAGGGATAGTTACATTAGAGCCTAAGTATTGGCAAATGTCTCAATTAGATTCATCTAGTGACTGCTATGAGTAGAACAGGGACAGAATTTCATAAGGACCCCATTACTCTTGTTAAATTACTCTTCAGTCTGAAAGCAACAAACCAGGGAAATACATAAGGAGGTAAGACTTACAAGAGATGTCCCATTTATTGAAGAGTCAGAAAACCAAATGGATGCAAGCTGACCCAGATGGAAAGAGATGCAAAATGTAGTAAGACAAGAGCGTTGTCAGGTTCAGGCCTAATGGAGTCCTCTATCAGGTGTACAAAAAATGATTTTTGTAGAAGCTTATAAAAATATTCCAAGTCAGATTCCAAAGTTGAAATACAGCAGTTTAAGCCCATCTGCCTCCTCAGTGTAGAAGGAAAGATTTTTTCGAATGTGATAGTCCAAAGGTCGACAAACTACTTAGAGTGGGAGAAGCTAATCGACATATCATGTCACATCATCAATAGTTATCAACAGTAAATATGTTAGTGCCCATGAATGATGTCTTCCCCCTCTGGGCCAATCATTAACAAAAATGTCACCTTGTTTTGACCTTGAATTGTAACGCCCCCCTTAGGCCAATTAGTGTCATTTTGAAATGCTATAGTGAGATGAATCATGTCAAAACCAGATCAGTGGTGTCTGACATGTCATGTATTGATGAATGAACTGTGACACTTTGTTCTGTAGCGGCACCTTAACAGTGTGAATAATGGGTTTGGGAGAGACAAACAGAGGATAGTTTATTAATAACTTGGGGGTAAGGGAGTGAGGGCGAAAGGAAACAAAGATTCCTTGGATCTGCTGAGACACAAAAAGGGCAGAGGGTAAAAAACGGAGGGATAGCAGGGGAGTCGAGGTGTCTGAGATCCAAACCGTTGTTGTGTTGATTCTTAGAAGGTTGGGTTTCCAGGGAGAATGCTCAGTCAGGGTCCAATCTGTACAGCACGGGTCAAACACATAAAAGTCAATCCACAACACTCCACTCCACTCCACTCCACTCCACTTCCCAATCCTCCAATGCTCCTTACCATACTGGAGATTCGGTCTGCTAGCCCTCATGCAACCACCTTCCTCACGCTCACGCTTCCCTGGGACGTGAGCGTGAGCTTTTAATGGGGTGGCTAGCTGGAAGCTGGCTGATTAGTTATGAGAGACAGCTGCGTTCGCTCCAAGACCTGAGGAGTTGAGCGACCACCACTCCTAGCTAGCACCAGTTAGCAAATGGCTGTTGGACATTACCTTTGTTGTACTGCAGGCCCGATTCACCACATATCCTCCCCCCCAGCTCCATGACCTTGCAGGGAGCTGCAGCCCAGACGCACTTGTCTCGTTGGGAGAGGGCGCTCATGTTGCCGTGCAGTCTCCTAGGGCGATGCTCCACCTTGAACTTGAAGCTCTGTAATTCAAGAAACCAGCGTGTAAGTCTTGCATTTCTCTCTCTGTTTGCATTTCAGGGGTGCATGGTCTGTCACTAAAGTAAATCTTAGTTTAGCTTGTGCATGCCTCATTTAATCGCTACAAACATTCTTTCTCGACTACCGTATAATTCTTCTCATGCTTGAGTAACTTATGGTTGATGAAGAGGACGGGATGCTCCTCATTATTGGTGACTTGTGACAAGACGGCCCCCAAGCCGGTTTAGGAGGCGTCAGTTTGCAACATGAATGGCAGGTTGAAGTTTGGGGCTGACAGGACCGGTTCACTACATAGTGCGTTTCTCAGTTTGGTGAATGCAGTATCTGTCTCTTCTGTCCATCTGACATGGTGTGGTTGCCGCTTCTGCGTGAGCTTGTGTAGTGGGGCCGCCAGATGTGTGTAGTGGGGAATGAACTGCCTGTAATACCCCACCAAGCCCAGGAAGGTCCTTACCTGGCAATTAGTAGCTGGCCGCAGCAATCAGGTGATGCTGTCCATAGTCAACTTCGTCCAGCCTCAAGTGGCACTTCTGGGGTTTAGCAACTAATCCCGCTCTTCTTGGGGCTCCCAGAATGGCTTTGAGATGTCCCAAGTGTCTAGTCCAGTTGGCGCTGTGGACCACAATGTCATCCAGGTAGGTGGCAGTGAAGGACTGAAGTGGTCTAAAGTTTTGCCCATCATCTGCTGGAAGGTGGATGGGGTGCCATGGACTCCAAAAGGTAATACGGTGTACTGGTACAGACCAGTAAAGCCGTCTTCTCCTTGGCTTGTTCAGTGAGGGAGACTTGCCAATATCCTTTGGTGAGGTCAAGTGTGCTGATGTAACGTGCCAGACCTAGCCGCTCTATGAGTTCAGAGGGGCAGCCTCTGTGGAGACAGGTTAGTAGTGAGAGCCATCACTGGTGGTTGGAGGTTGACATGATAAATTTGTTGGGCTTTCCGCTGTCTTACCCAATAATTGACAGGTCCTATTTTTTCCACCACCTCATAGGACCCATACCACCGCACCAGGAACTTGCATTCGTTGGTTGGGATGAGTACTCTCCCATCTGGAAGTCATCCACTGGTGTCATCTGGTCATCGATGACAGAGCAGTGCAGACATGGTTGTTGCTTGCTGGTTGTTGTCCTCTATATCAGCTAGGTCCAGAATCACTCTGGACCTAGCAACTGGCAGCAACTGGTCCCAGTATTTCTACCAAGCCATCAGTCTGAGGGTGGTACACTGAGATGAAGAGGAAAAGAGGAGCAACAGCTCGAAGGCAACTGCTCGTGCACTGGCAGTGTGCAGTGGGATGGCCTCAGGGAATCGTGTTGCATAGTCCACCAGCACCAGGATGAAGCAGTGTCAACTATCACCTTTGTAAGTCGCTTTGGATAAAAGAGTCTGCTAAATGATTGTAATGTAAATGTAATATCAAGTGTGAGTACAGAGTACGATTTCCAACATAGGTGCTTTTCTTCATTTTATGATGCGTAGCTGTGGTAGGAGACCTGGGAAGTCGTGCACCATCCACTGATCCTGGTGTAATTATTTTAACCTTGTGTATTGTTTTTACAATGCAGTTTCTGAACTGCTGAATGTATCTAAATGTAACTAATGTACACTAACTGAATATATATTTTTAACTGATTTAATGTATTTCCTAGATGAAAAATTGCATCGGAAATCTGCTCACAGATGTAGCTGTACAACTGAAAACTACTTCCCTATGTCCGAACATAATACAGATGTTCATGCACGGTAGCAACTAAGATACTTCTTTAAAGTTGGACCTTTTGGCAGTAGTATCATATACCTTCCTTTGCATGTACATTGTCAAGCCTGTTTGGCTTGAATGTGCCAGTATGCTTCGAACAGAAGGCGTCCACAGGCAGGCTCCTGTGGTGGGTCACGGATCTTTCTCTCCTTGGTATAAATATATCAACTGTTAAGTTTTTCAACACACAGCACGAGGTATTGAAACAATGCAGATACACCAACTAAGAGGAAGTCCCATAGTAAGTCTGAGTACCTGAAAACTTACTTTCCTCCCCAACTTGTGTTTTGGGAGCTGTGCAGTGGAGAAGCCACTTGAGAGACTCGCTAATTGGTTCTTGAATGTGTCATGCCAATTAGCGATATGCAGATGAGGCTTGATTGGTTTGAATGTGACATGCAACTTGCACCATGGAGGGCGATTGGGAGACCCCCCTCTCTCCTTATCAAGATATGGAGATAATTGCAATTAAGGTCATTTGCATACGTTAATGAATTTGTCTTGTGCTTTTCAAAATCACAGACATGGAGTAAATAATTGATATCATAGCAGCACTCGCGCACATAGGATGGAGGACGTCAAATCGTCTCAAACATGGCACAATTATAAACAGCAGCAGTAAACAACAGCAGTAATCCGTGGATAAAATAATTACACTATTTGGTCATTTTATTTCATTTAACTAGGCAGTCCTATTGAGAAAAGGAACCTGAAAGCAGCATCCCGGTGAACACAGAAGTTACAAACAAAGATAAGGATAATTTAAGTTTTTAGTCATAACAAACACTGAATCGCAACAAAATTAGACGATTCTTAATTTTTTCTTAACCATTTTGGCAATATAAAGAGAATCTAAAGAGAATCAGATAAACAAAATAAACAAATTAAAACTAATTCTATGTGTTAGGTCTATTTTGATTGATTTGGACCCCATTGACTACTGACCAGAGCTCTTATTAAAATAATATCTATGGTAAAATGTCAAAGGAATGTCTTGGGCCATGGGATGTGGGATTTGATTCTGTTATGTTTTCTTCTGTTTACATCTGTTGTCTGGTCTGTTCTGTAAAGAGTCTTTATGCTGTCTGTTGTATGTATCAAATTATATTTGAAAAGGGAATCCTATATTCTACCACACATGTAAAAGCCTAGACACACACACACACACACACACAAACTCTACTACCACTACTACTACTAATAATAATAATTGTATGGTGCTTTTCACTGTATTCCAAAATAATAACATCAGGCAATAAAACATTGAAAGAAAAGAACATAAGAATTGAGAAAACAAGGCATAGAGTAAAGCATATTGAATTAATCATATCATAAAACAGTAAAACTAAGCAGGACAGAGGGTTCCGGGGTAGAGATGGGAACCAATTTTGCCGAGTTGGGTTTTAATGCTTTTACATATTTTTGACGCAGGGAAATGTGGAGTGGAGTTTCTGATGTGTGGGGGGTGAGAGTTACTGTACACAGTGAAGGGACTGTGACCTTGTGTAAAGGTTAGAGGCTTTGCATTGGCTCGTCTGAAGCTGCATGTAGGGACAACAACAATAGCAACAATAGCATCACAGAATTCTCTGAAAATTACTGTTCATTCATGGCCTACACCAGGAGTGTCAAACTCACATTGAGAAGTTAGAATCAAGTTGAGGGCAAATCAATGGCTATGTCTGCATGGCATTTAGTCTTGTAAAATATTATGTTTTGGTTATGTTTATCTCCTATGTACATTTAGCTAACTGATACACAGCCTGCTTTTTAGTTCATCAGTGCTGGGGGTAAAGTCCAGAGGTTTTGCAACTTTCGTAAGAAGAAAAGGCATTTTTCTGCTGAGACTTGTGGGGTGATTTGTTGCTGTTGCTCATGCAGAGCATTTGTTCAAACAGACAGATTGGTCTGATCAAGATCAGCAGATGAAAGTGACAAACTCTAAGTCCAGTCAGTTTTTGAGAGAAACTTGGCTGTCAGCATGAATGAACTACATTTGCAATGAAATGCATTCAGTTCTGTCTATTGTGGTAAGCAATTTCATTTCTAAACTGAGTTTCTGAGCATCAAGGTCAATAAATGCTTTGCTATATACTGGATTGAGTGTGCTCAGTTTGTTCATATATCCCTATGGGAAAGTAGTAATGGCGAGTGCTTGCAACGGACTGAAAAGTTGAGGAAGTGAGCAAAGTTTTCCTGTTGCATTTGGCTCTCTCACAAATATAGTTTTGTTTGGAAGGATTCTATTGGAGTGGCGCATTTGTGATCACCTGCTTGGATCTGTTGCAGCCTCACATTCAGGGCTTTGAGATGCTTATTCCATTATGTCACATAGAAAAGGCAATTTGCAAAAACCACCTTTCATCAAGCATCGACAGCCAATTTCCTCAAGGATCTCATAGAGTCTGCGCAGTACTTTCCTCAGCTTGGTGGCACATCTTTCAATTCAGAAATGTCTCTTGGAAAATGAGACACAATGATTTTCCTTTGCTTTCTCTTCAAGTACCCAGGTTCACTCTCTCTTGAAATTGTCTACCTTCAACATGAACCTAGCTACTTTGAGCTAGCTTGAAGGGTGTCAGTGAACGATGGGTAGTGAGGCTGCATTTAATAGGATGGTTGTGTTGTCCTGCAAAGTATTGATTGAACTAAATGGTATTTAGCAAACAGGGGCTGTTGCCTGGATCTATGACCTAATTTATGACCTAAACTATGACCTAAACAGATGATGAGAGACTTGCCTCGGTGGATGAGATGAGAGAAAGTACCCATCAGCCAGAAGACGGAGCTTGCGCTCTCCCTCTGGATGAAGGAGGTGGTAGAGATGGAGGCCATGGGGTTAGGAATTGAGGAGAAATGGCCTGCTCTTTTTTTCTGAAGATGTGAGACCAATTTTTATTGAATTTGTGTATTTCCCCAAGTGCTTTTCAAAGGATAGACGCGTGCTAGGGCTGCCTCACTGAGGTGTCCTCTATATCAGAATCAATGTTACTGCCTAAACAGAAAATCCACCCTTAATACATAAGTTCACAGCTCAGCCAATATTTGTGAACTCAAACAACTCTCTCTCAGATCTAGAAACCAGAAACATCTGCGATATTATGTTCAGTCCAGAGCCACTCTACTGATAATAAATTGAAGATGGACTTTGCAGACTCGATTGTTTGAGCTTTTTGAGCTAAAACAGGACTAAACATAAGACTAAAATGTTTTTTTTCTTTTCCAGTGTTGCAGTGTACATGATGGGTTTGAATGAAAACTCATTCTCTATTGTAAATCCCCCAGGTTTGATACCTAAATATATTGATGGTGCTCTGCCAGCAACAGATTTGTGAGCCGTTTCACCACCAAGAACCTGCTGGGGACTTTTACTCCCTTCAACGACTGAGTCAGGATGGGATCTACTGGTCCAAAAACTGTAAACATTTTTGACAGTGACACATACTTTGACATTTGGTGCAATACTATTTCTTTGACTGTGAAACAACAGATTGTCATCTTCAATTTTCAGGGCATTTTCCATCATATTGAACAAATTTCAGGGCGCCATAAGTATTTAGACAGATTAGGATTCAGCCATTTTTCATCAACTTAAACATTTTTTAATGGAAAATTATTTTTTATAAATCTGCAATCAATAACTTGTGATACCTTATTGTGAAGTTCCCTTTCCAACCTCTTTGCATGTCAGTGTATTTCTATGAAGATTAATCTTGACCCTTGCCAGCCACTTCCTCTCCTATGTACATCTCTTGCCATCCCTGCTCAAGTCAGACCACTTGCTTGTATTGGAGTTTGCACATCTCTGTCCCAGTTTCCTTTCTTTCTGCTCTTTTAATGCAGTGCTCTATCCAGGGAAGACCATTGGCTTCACTATTGTTCTGACGAACAGAGGGTACGTCTTTGGAAGGTCTGCCCTAGTTTCTTCATGATTCAGCAAAGCTATTCAAAATATGTCCATGTATGCCCAGTGTCCTCTTGCTCGCTCATTGTGTGACTTATGTAGGAAGCAATTTTTGAGAAGGGCTTCCTATTCTTAGCCTAAGCTGTCTTTCTTTGCACTCGACAACACTTCCTTGGTTTCATCAGAAAATGAAGAGCAAGATCTTCCCGACGTGCCTACTGCATTCACATTGCCTACCTGTTCATGCCGGCTCTCCGCCTTGAACGCCGATTTCCTGAAATGATGTAAGCAGGCTTGTGAAGTGAATCAGTCGTCATGGAATTTTCCACCGATTTCCACAAAAACGGGTCCCTCAAAATGTAGGCTAAAAGCCTACAGTGTTTTATTCAGACTACCTTACCTCACTGTGGCTTCGAGGTTCAACTTGGATCAAAGCACCATCCGCTTTGCAACAGGAAACGACGGAGGTTATAGGAAATGTGGTATTAAGTTCAAGAAACACAAAATGTTATACATTAATCATATGCCAGGAAAATAAAGAGGCAACAGGTATGTTTGAGAATTTTTCATTACAGAATGTTGTTTTCCGGTATGACATTAGCAGATCTGGGCCTCATTCACCAATGACAATGGATCTCTGGCACTTAGGGTTGTTTTTAGACTGTCTATGCATTGCATTGGTATTTGTGGACCACCCTGTAGCAACCACTTCCCAAACAATCATGTTAAGTGATTGGTACCAATGAGTTTTTTGTCTGTTTCAAAAGGTGTTTAAAATATATAGTTTGCTTCAATAATCATATTAAATGGGTATTATTTGGAATTTGTTATTCAAAAAAAAAATATTTTTGGAAATAAATTGCTTGTGTGCACTCCTTTTGGCATATAAGGTACTTTTTTAAAATTGTTTTTTAAGTCTATAATGGAGGGATATTGGCTACAGATTGTTGATGTTAAGGCCAATCCACCTAACAATGTGTCTTAATGTGCTTCTAAGTTTTGAGGCCAAGGCATTTCCTATGGCACTTAGATTTCCAGGATGGCTATAATAATAGTCACATTTTCATGTGGACAGTTTCCATACTACCGTCATGGTGACCTCAACCAATAGTCCAACAAACAACTCAAGAAAGAACAAAACAAGTAACATTAGAGTGGATTTAGAGGAAAGTCATGATCAGGTTTGGAGCCATGAGCCTGAAAAACCCAAGGAATGTGTTCATCCCTTAAAGCTACTCGGCATCATTATGAACGATCACTTTGCAACACTGCCTTTAAAAATGCTCATTGTTATTTTGAATGTGAAGCTAATTGGACGAACCCTAGGAGAGTAACCGCTGAGTTCTCTAGGAACATTAATTTGAAAAGTCACAGCTGGCTACTCATGTGTGCCTCCACCCCGCCTTCATGTTTCACGTTTGCTTTTAGTTTCTCACTGTAGAGCGACACAAAGGAATACATAAAAAAAATGAAAAAAAGTGATTCTAAAAACAGAATGGCAAAGAAGACCTTGTGATTTTCATGCCAAAGATACCTATAAAATGATTGGATTTAATTGGCAAGCTAAAAATGAAAAAAAGAAGAAACTCTAAAGGAGAGTTTCGTGCCAAAAAGCAATCACGACAAACCATAAAGTAGAGTTCCTGGTAGGGTCAGGGCCCAGCCACAAAATGCAAAAAACTAAAGTTTCAAAAGTGAAAAGAGAACGAGACAGAGAGTTCAGAGCGGAAATGCAAAAACATTGCACATTTCTTGAACTTTTTTTTTCCCCCCCCAGCTATAGAGAGGGACTGCTAACTGGTGCCTGCCCGGTGCCCACAGGAAAGGCTCCCTCCCTTTTAATTAGGCCAGCTCACCAGATTAGGCCTCATTAGGCTCCAACACTGGAGTGGAGCTAAAGCCCGGGCCTCCAGCGCATCCCACTTTAATTGCTTCTGCAATGGCCCCCGGCTCAAGCCTTTGAAATCCCATTCCTGTGGGTAATCAGCCATGTTTGTCTGAGAGCCGCGGGTGTTTTTTCTTTTTTTTTTTTTTTAACTTCCATGTTACTTTTCAGTATGAAATGGCGATTTGTAACACTTGGCTGCACACCTGGCGTCAGCCACCTCACCCCCCCACCTCCAACCCGATCACACACACACTCATTACATACAAGACACAGGTGACTGGCAAAATTATTATTATTAGAGTTATTTTGAGAAGACTTTTCCATATAGATGTTTTAGGGCATTCAAATTGGGCCTCGTTTGAGAATAAAATACAAAAAAAAGGCAACACAAAAGACATGATTCAACCATATAGCACACAATACAATAGGATTTAAAAATAGATATGTGCACTTCTTACTTTTTAAATCATCTTCCTAGACTCTTTCGTAAGCCACTTTTACGGGTAGGTCAGCTTCAAACTTCACAAAACATTTCTTACTTAACCATTACTGCAAAACATTTAAAGTGTATAAGTCACTGCTGCTAAATCGTTATCGTAGCATTCAAACTCTTGCTGGCATGAAAATCTTTCCAAAAAACACAATTACAAATACATACCGTGTCTGAACGAACCCTAAACATATTCTTCGTCATCCCTGGAACTAGCAAAAAACACCTGAAAAAAACCCCAAAACATCCAAATAAGAGTACAGCAAGATAAAGTAAAAAGAAAAAAGCCATCCAATTGTAGTACAAAAGAATCTGGGGATTAAAGTGTTAATCGAATATTCCACTGAAGTCTTTAATGCAATCCAGAGAGAAATGTTTCTTGAGTGTCCGTTTTTGTTTTTTTGCTTCATTCATGTCCAGCTGTTTTTTTTCCCCCTCAACCCCACAAAAGGGTTCAAAGTGTGTGGTCTCCGTTATTGTACCTGCCTCAGGAGCCATTATTGCTCAGTGGGAGCAGTTTCTGACCACTGCCTCCTTGCTTTCAGTGTTTCTTCTGCACAACACAACCGGCTGGGTAAAAGATAATGAATGATTCCACTGGAATCACTGGAACGGGGATGATTCCCTCGATGATGGTCTGGAAAAGTGTTTGGGGCAATGCCAGTCCTTACCAGTAATATTGCCACGATTGAGAATGGACATCAGTCTACAGTATAAATAAATTCCAACCATCTTCAGCGTCCTCACCCCCTCCAATGAAGCAGTGGACGTTAGAGCTCTAACTCCTCACAGTCTGGAGTGAGTGATTTTCTATCGGGGGGGGGGAAAGCAATGCGGGCTATAAACCGAAACCGGCAGCGAGAGAAGACGCATCCAGGCGACGGCTCGACAGTCCGTCGGAAGAGGGCGAGAGTGACTTCGGGGGTAGTTTCAGAGGTGGAGAAGGAGGGCGAAGAGGAGGTGGCGGAGAAGGCACACGTTTATTTTTCCATCCTCTTCCTCAGCAGACCTGAAAAGAGGGGGAGAGAGGAGGTTGGAAAAAAAAAAAGGGGGGACACGTATAAGGGATAAATACCAGTTTCACTAAGTTGTGCTTCTTCCACACAGCCTCCATAGAAGCGCAGTGCAAACTTGATCAACTATTTCAATAGTTACACAAGCCAAAAGATGTTGTGCCGAGTAAAATTGTATAGTGACTTTCATATTAGTTACATAATTAAGTTAACTTCAATTTCAAGACAGAACATGAGCAAGACATGTATGTCTTACTAGATTTTTGTTGTTGTTTTTTAACATTTTTATTAATCTTTCATTTACCAGTTTCATCATATGCCAGTACAAGTTTATGACATTGGAAAACAAGTTGTATACCATTATCTGTCTTCATATTCAACATCAGTCATTCAAAATAGCACACATTCTTTACTGGTCTAATGAATCCTGTCACAAGCGTCACAGTTTGACACACCTAGTCAAAAGAATTATGAAACTCAAGATGTTCTACAACATTTAGTTATAGCCACAATATGTGTATTTAGTTAAATTCAATCAATTTAAATTTGAAATAAATAACTTGAATTTGAACTGAAAAAAGACATTACATTATATTTGCCCTAATTCAATTCAAATTCGGCCTCTGTGGCGATATCAGGTTCAAATTTTATTAAATAGGAATTTCAGATGAATTTACTAGGGGTCAATTAAAAATGAAATTGTGTGTATATATCCCCTAAGGGTTACAGGGCAAGTCATACCAGCCACATTGTTATGAAAAAAATAAATAAATAAATAAAAAAAGTCATCGACTACCAACTGTGGCAATTGAATGATTAAAAAAAAAAAAAGTTAGCTTCTTGCCATGCCTACTTCCATCATGTGCCTGCTCACCTTCTGGTCTGACATCATGCCGTTGGCCTGCAGTGGTGTTGGGTGACTGCTGAGCAGACCTCCTCCTGGTCGGTCATGTTCACAGAAGATGGTCCCGTTTATGTAGTGAAAGCGATCGCCGGGTACCAAGCGGTTCCTACAGGTGGCACAGGTAAAACACTATCGAAAAAAGAGAGAGAGGCTTTCAGTACAGTCATTTATACTTTAGTGTTGTATTTTAATCTCACTTTTCTCATCCACCACTCAGTGAGGTCAACCACGTCACCCAAAACGTCTCACCGTTCTGAAGACTCATTGATAATAGTGTGGTGACATGAATGGTGGTGTGATGTGACAGCGTGATCAGACTCACCTTCAGGTGGTACACATTGCCTTGTGCCCGCATCACCATCTCACTCGCAGGGATAGACTGCCCACAAGCACTGCATGCTCCACTGTGTCCAAACAGCCTGCAGATAAAACCATGGCATGTCTTTTTAAACACATCATCAATAGAGGGTGATGTAACAGACCCTCTGGTGGTGGTCAACAGCTGATTGGGTTTCTAAATGTACAACTTGGCCGTGTCAGCAGAATTGAATAGACATTGTTAAAGTCTGTGCTGTTTTTGACTCAGAACTGATCATTTCATCACCGATACATCTGATTGATTTTGTGTTTAGATCATGTTAGCTAGCACCGTAAACCCATCTGGTTTGCACAATAGCTGACGTTACATAGCTAGTAGCTGCATGTCAATATTAACATCAGTTGTTTTGCTAAATTAGCTTGCTGGCTAGTTAGCTAGCTAACAGTTTGTTCAGGTTAACTGAGCTGACTCTTCTCAAGTTCTCAAGTGTTTTGGAGTAGAGACTAGGGCTAAAGACAAGAGTTTACTGAGTCACAGTAACCTACATTACTACCTGATGACACTATTCACTTTTACTGATAATGTTACTGAATGGATCTACAGCCTAGCCTGGCTGTCATATTATATATTTAGACATTGTTTGTGCACAACCAATTCTCCAATGGACCTTCATGATTGTGCTTCACGTGGTTGCTGGAGACTTGTGGGTGGTACTTAGAAAATGAAAGCCATCTCTTTTGGCATTAATTCTTTATTACTTATTTAATACTGGTGAGTGACAGAAGAGGTAGCAGAAAGACAGGGCATGGCATGCAGCATAGATCAAGAGTAAGATTTGAATCTACAACGTTGCAAGCACGGGTATGCTTCTTAGTCCAGTGACCCACAGCACACATCAATAAAAAGGTCCATTTCTTGCTGCGACAGCTGATTCTGCAGATCATTTCTGCTCAGTTCTTGTGAGCAGGGCTTGAAATGAATACCAACAACTAGCCAAACGCTGGTGAATTTTGGCTGTGGCCCATTAGGTCCCTCAATTCAATTATCCACTTTGGCACACTGCCAGCCTGTGTTCAGTCAGACTCTTATACTCTGAAAACTACTTTGGCTGCTAGGAAATTAATTTGGCTGGAGACATTTTGAATCCATTCGCTGCTGTGGTCAGTTGATGAAGGAAAGATTTGAGAGCTGGTGTGTCTTCTACCTCTATCCACATCTTGTGTTGTTAAAATGTTGAACTAGCCATTAAATAAAAAGGCGTTTAGTTGCCTGAAGAGCGTCTTGGAACTCCATTTTTCACGAAGCAACAAACCCAAACCAAAGCGCACCTTCAACAAATGCCTCGACACACCAACACCCAATAGAAGCACTGTCTATCCTATCTTCTTTGAATTAGTGTTAGTGTTTTATCATTTCATTGTCTCGAGATCTTACATGATTTGACCTTTCCGTCATGATGACAAGTTATTGCGGGGGAATAATTCTGTCTTTAAATTTCGGGTTGCATGTGGCAACACACAACACCAATCGGTCCTCATCTTCCCGAGGCCGAAAGCGTGTCAGCAGTTGAACTCTGGCAGGTTTACGTTTTAATAGGAAGCTGTAGAAGTAAATTTCCTTTGAACACAGTGTAACTAATGAGACCTACAGCTGAACTCTACTCCCCTAGTAAGGCTACTGTGACCATTGGAGGATACTTGAGATAACTGCTAATTGCCTCATGATAGTAAAACCGAATAATAACCCTTTCACGGCAAATCTTGGGACAAGACAGTCTGAGCCCTTGACATTCCTACACTGTGTGTACGGTCTGCCCTCTCCCAAAGAGAGGCACTGTCTTGTACTGTGTTGTTTTCCTCCTGCAATAGCAAGTCGATGTGGTAATTGATCATCCTTGAGCAAATTTCCACAACAAAGCCTTTGCGGTCTTCATTACATCCTCTACAATGCAGCTCTCTGCCTTACCTACTTGACTGGTTCAGTCAAGCTCTTTCTATCTCTTTCTCTCTTCGTCTTTATCACTGACTGCACGGAGCAATGGATCTTTGATCTTAATCCAAGCAGTCATTGAATAAGAAAGTGCCTGTGAGGAAGCCCGTTCTCCCTAATTAAGTCTCTCTCTCGCTCATTCAGTTCAATTCAAGCTACTTCGCAAGCGCGAAGGGTGAGAACAATATTGCCAAAGCGTGAAGATAAAAGATATTTTTACATCAAATCCCTTAACATTGGACTCGTTGCAAGTACAACATTGCCATATGTCCTAACAACTTAATTGGGAATAATACCATGGCAACAGCCATTAATATTCATAACGAGCATTCTGGCGCCCAATCAAAAAAAAACATCTACACTGCCGATTCCCAGAGCAAACAGGGAATTTCTTCAATAGATACAGAACAGACCTCTTACGACTATATATATATATACACTGCAGATCACAATGTAATTTGAGTGTACAGTACGAGCTTTATTTATTTCGCGGGAGAGGTTCTGAAAGCTGCTGTATTATTACTGGCCCGATACACAATGTCTGCTGTGTTCCAGTGTCTCCTCAGTGGGCCTTTGGGCTGCGGCTTTCCGGATCTAGCCCAGCGTTTGCCCTAGAGACGTGGGCACCCACACAATCTCCATCTGTGTTGTACCAATCAGCCTCGTGGACACAAACTGGCGCACTGTCCACAAAGACTGCGAAAGCATACGAGTTGCCACACACACACGTTTGTATTACTATACTTGTGAGCACCTTCACTGACTACATTCATTCCCTAACCTAAAACTAATCCTAATTCTATTCTGAACCCTAAACCAAAGTCCTAATCCTAAGGTAGCCCCTTAAAGAATGAGGATCGGCAAAATGTCCTCACTTTGGAGGACTTCTAACCTTGTGAGGACACTTGGTCCTCAAAAGTACACACACCCACACCAAACAACCAAGTTAATAACAACTATGTTTGTATGGCAATTTTGTTTACAAAGCTGTGTTGAATTGAAGTTACAGGGAAGTTAAAGCGTATGGCAGTTTGTGCCCCCAGTGAGGGGGAGGGGGGTTTGTAAAACCCTGCCGATCCTCTCTGTCCTCTGAAATCTGAGATCCACCCAAGCTAAATCCTGCTATTAGGACTTTTTTCTAACCCATTGCTTTCTCTCTAGTCCTGTCATGCCCTACCTGCTGCATTCACACACAGCTTCCATTCACACCCAAACACCAGGTGGCTTTATGTGTGCACCAGACAAAAAATACCCTTAAATTCCTCTACCCTCTGCTTTTTGAGAACTGTCTGTGCTTGTCTGACTAGCATCAGGCGATTTGTCATTAGCAGCATATATGGAAAAATATTTGAGTTAGCTATCCCTATCATTTCACTGTCCCACTTCAGATGATTAATCTGAGCAAATACACAAACTGAATGTCCTTGCTTTATAATGCCTCCAGTGTTTAATGTTGTTCTGCTTGTTTGCCATAACTGATTTATTTTCCCCATACCACTTTTTCACATTTTTATTGTTTCAATGTGTTCAGATGTTTTAATTTGCCTTTGTACACATGGCACACCTGCAAAATGAGAGCTTTGATCTCTTGTGCGTCATCCTGTTAAAAATGAGGTTCAAATTAAATCCCAAACTTAATTTACATCTTATGACATCTGCTTTTGAATTCAAAGCTGGCCAGTACAGGAGAAATTTGGCTCTTATTTTAAAGATTTTTTTGTACGCCCGTCAATGTGAGAAATTATAATCACTCGTGACTCTTTTTCAATTATCTTTGCGAGCGTAACCTGAGGCTGGAGAAATGCTAATGTCAAGACACGAGTTCTGTCACTATTAAACTATTTAGCAATTGAGAATAACCAAATTCAAATTACTGGGACATCTATTTAAGTGGGAACAAAAAAAGTAGAGCACAAAAGGAGGCTCAGCAGGCCAGTAATCAACAAAGGGAAGAGGAATCTCCTTGAATATGATGCAAAGAAAGTTTTACTTTGAGTATAGGTAAACACTGAAACATTTCAGTTGTACCAAGTGTGTACATCTCACATGAAAGTACAGGAAAAAAACTTACTCAGGTACAAGCCTCAGGCTGTACTGAGGAAGGCTTGGCATGTTTCAGTGTGTACCTTTTATTTTTTGCATCATATTCAGGAATACTCTCTTTTACATTTGTTTGAAGACACTTAAGTTCACACTGAATGCCAAGGCTACAGGGTGTTCATTTGCTCATTAAGGACCACTTGAGAGCACATGTGATTCCATCAAGAGCAGAATGGGAGCGCATATGACAGCAAAATGTGTACATTGTAATATATTTTCCCCTACAGCCAGTGCTCGATACCCAGCCCGTCAGCTAGGCTCACCTGATGTAGTCGTTCTTGCAGAGGATCATGCCTCCTTTGCTGTAGCAGGTGGTGCTGTACTCGCCCAGCTGAGCGTGGCAGCAGGAGCACTTGAGGCAGCGCGTGTGCCAGTACCGCTCCATGGAGAAGAGCAGGAAGCGGTCGGCGATTCGACCGCCGCAGCCCGCACA